>JANTCA010004050.1:0-10424 GCA_024741275.1 Chironex yamaguchii | reverse complement strand
AAGGTGACAAATTTGTTAAATGTTTTAAGTTCTTTATGAATCGATAATCAAAACTTATGAATTCCAAAAATAAAATTCTCGTGACGTCACACTTTACCACTCTATTAGCCTAAACAATTACCAATGGCGATTGGGCAATGCCAGTCAACGCGAGAAACAGATCAAAGTTAGGACAAGGTACACAGTGATGCCCACTAGCAAATGTAAAATATTTCATAGTCAAACTAATGCAATATCCAATGTTTCTTACGATAATAACTTCAATCGACTCACTACGGCGCTCAATGGTTTGCTCTTACTGACCAACTCTGTCCAAACGTAATACTGCAACACCAATTGTAAGATATGCCACATAAATTTATCTAAAAACTAACGCAAATTTAAAATAACTGTCACCAACCTCGAGGTATACATTGCTGACGATTTCTATTGCTAAACTACCTCCTTGCTATTTGCGTTAAGCACCAATTTAGCTGGACAAAGTTATGACCATTTTTGTAACTCAATTCTCTCTGCCCTTTTTGTTATGATAGCAAACTGAAGAAGGAAATGAAGGGCATATCCCAATGACCTCGTTTTGGGATTTTCGCGATACCTTTCGAAACCAAACGAAGTGGCAGCGGAAGTTAAACTGTGACCAACATTAAGACTTATTGTTAAGAAATCCTAAAGTGATTACTTTGTCAACTGTAGCATTCGACCATTTTTAACCATTTACATTCATTATCGCCTCATCTGCTTTCTGATTAGTTCTTGGACAGTTTTGATTCAATCTCTGTGGAAAGTCCCTATTTCCTCTCGGAATACTCATTCAAGTTTTCTTCTACGAAATAGACATTTAGGACTATTTTCTTGCAGAAAATACTGTCCAAGAACTGCAAGGAACTTTCTTTCAAAACAAGCAAAGTGAACTTTGAACGTGCACTGTTGCGAATTGCAATTCAGTTCCGTTTCATCGTCGTGCATCAACTTTCAGACTTTGGATTGTTCATCAAGGATCTACAATGCCCTGCTAATTTAAATGGTAATACTCAAGATCTAACAGTGTTGTTGTAAACACTGATATCATTGACTTTTCATTTGACAATTCCAAGTTGGTATTCCTTAGACAGAAATGTGTATAATTAAAACACGGCGTGTTTAATGGATACTACTTTGGATTTATCAAAAGGCAAAAAAATAGACTTAGGATGAAGCTAGGCATGATTTCCTTCCTCAGCAAAGTAAACTTCAGGTTATTAACATTCATTGCCAATTTGGAATTGTCAAATAAAAAATATATAGTCAATATCAAGTTGAGCATGATATTCGTCATTCACCTCATACGTCGTGTTATATTCAAACTGCGATTTCCAGCTAACCGTCCAATCTCATAACACAATAAGCTTTCAGGCCAGAGATTTTAAATAAAAACCATATTTAGATCAGCCGTAAGACCCGGGTTCAAAACTGCGCTGGACACATCTATAATATATTTCTTTTGATTACACTAGACTACCCTGTCCACTTCTATACGGAAAATGTTTACATCAAGCGCACATAACACAGAGATAGCAAAATAGCAATGAAATTGAGTACATTTACAATGTGATAATGATAAACATAAATTAGGATGTCAGTAAACATTAATAATAATAATAATGATTGCAAAGTCATAAAATTGATGATATCTTAATGATAAGCAAAATAATGACAAATACAAAGCCAAATAATAGCAATGACATCAAACATAGGTACAATGTGATAATGATAAATACAAAGACAAATAATAGCAGTGAAATCAAACATAGGTACAATGTGATAATGATGAATATAAATACTAATGGAAATTGCAAAATCCTAAGAATAGACACACGAAATGATTAAAATGATGAATGCAACTCATAAGACAAATGATGAAAACACATAGATAATATAAATAGCAATGAAATTAAAAATGTATACAATATGATAACGATAACTTTAGATAGCAGTAAAATTGCAAAATCATAATCATAGCAATACGGAATAATTAAAGTGATAAACTGCAAGTCAAAAGCCAAATAAGGACAAACGCATGAATAAATAATAGCAATGAAATCAAACATACGTACAACGTGATAATGGTAAATATAAAGAGTAACAATAATTGCAAAATCATAATGGTAATAATAAGAAATTATTAAAATGACAAAATGCAAGTCACAAACCAAATAGTGACAAACATATAGCAATGAAATTAAAGATACATGCAAAGAGACCCACAGGCACAAGGCCACACAACAAAAACCTTATTACTTGAAGAGGCCAATGTATCCAGGCTGTACGATAAACAATTTATGATTTGACCAGACCACAGGCACAAGGCAACACTATAAGAACCTAATTTCTTAAAGAGGCCAATGTCCCCAGCTCTATGATAAGATATACATGATTTGCCCGAACCATAGGCAAGAGGCTACACAATAACAACCTCGGTATTCGGAGAGGTCACTATCAGCAGGCCATATGATAAGCAATTTATGATCTCACCAGGCCACAGACGAAAGGCTAAACAATAAGGACCTAATTATTTGAAAAGGGTAATGTCCCCAGCTGCATGATAAGCCATTTATGATTTGGCCAGGCCACAGGCACAAGGTTACTCTATAAGAACCTAAATATTTAAGGAGGCCAATGTTCCCAGTCTGTATGATAAGCAACTTAAGATTTTAACAGACCACAGACATAAGGCTACACAATAACAAATTTAGTATTCGAAGAGGTCACTATCTCCAGGCTGTATGATAAGGAATTGAATATTTGACAAAGCCACAAGCAAAAGGCTTCACTATAAGAAAGACCCTTATTTGTTAAGAAGGCCACTTGGATCCAGCTGTATCACGAGAAACGTATGATTCGACCAGGCCACAGGCACAAGGCCACACAATAAGAACATTCGTATTTGAAGAGCCATCGGTCATTGAGACATGTGATAAGAAAATTGATATCTAACCAAGTTAGAGGGACAAGGCCACGCTAAAAAACGCTTATTGATTGAAAAGTACAATGTCCCCAGGCTGTACGATAAGCAATTTATGAACAGACCGGCCCACGAGCACAAGGCTAAACTATAAGAAGCTAAGCATTTGAAGAGGCCAATGTCCCCAGTCTGTATGATAAGCAACTGATGATTTGACCTGGCCACAGGCACAAGGCTACACTATAAGACCCTTATTTGTTAAGAAGGCCACTTGCAACCAGCTGCATCATGAGAAACTTATCATTCGACCCGGCAACAAGCACAAGGCCACACAATAAGAACATTATTATTTGAAGAGCTTTCGGTCACCAAGCCTTATGGTATGAAAATTTTTGTCTAACCAGACCACAGGCACAAGGCCACGCTATAAGACGCTTATTGGTTGAAGAGGCCAATGTCCCCAGGCTGTACAATAAGGAATTTATGATTTGACCCGGCCACAGGCACGAGGCTACACAATAAGAAAATAAGTATTTGAAGAGGCCTTTGTCTCTAGGCTGTATGATAAGATGGTTATGCCTTGACGGGACCAGAGGCAGATGCGTAAACTATAGGACCCTAATTATTTAAAGAGGCCGGTGTCGGCAGGCTGCACGGAAAGGCAAGAAACCTTACGATAAATACCTTACCAACTTACAAGACAACAACTGTCACAAATTATGATAACGACTTTATGAATACAGCTGGCCACGGAATCGACCACTCGCTGAGACACTGATGACCTTAGAAAGCCACAGGCACCAGGCTGTATGACAAGCAACTGCTGAACTCAAAGAGACACAGGCATGGACTATACCATAAGACGTTTATAAGTTTACAAGGCCACAGGCATTGGCCTTTACTATAGGCAATACTGACTTTCAATAGGCCACAGGCATCAGCCATACAGTAAGACATTTATGACTTGCAAGACCAGAGGCACCAGGCCACATTATACTAAAATCATCAATTCAACAAAACACAGGCATCGACAGGTACAAAAAGGCATATATGGCATGAGAAGGCCTCGGGCAGTGGCCTTGATAATAAGCGATACATCATTTGATTATATTTCAGGCAACAAGCTTACGATAAAAACCTTACGAACTTACAAGACAACAACTACCAGAAATTATTATAACGACTTCATGAAATGAACTGGCCATGGGCATAAACCACACTATAAGACATTGATGACAGAAGAAATCCACAGGCATCAGTGTGTATGACAAGCAATTGATGAACTCAACAGGACACAGGCATCGACCATACGATAAGACGTTTAGAACTGTACCAGGCCACAGGCATCGGCCTTTCCTCCTCTTGTAATCCATAGTCCTAAATGAGAACCATTGGCATTCGTCTTCTTGCTCTTTGTTCTCCGCAAGCCTAAGAAGAATTTAAGGTTGATAATTTGCGGGGTGCCACTCCACTGAAGATATGACTGGCCAATTACCACTTTGGCACCTTGGTACTGCCCTTCACCACTTGTCACTAGTGTTGCTGGAACGCCTAAAAAGCCAGTTAAAGGACGTCAATCGACCTTCGCCTTCTTTGCTGCACCAGTCTTCAGGCATTTAAAGCACAGGTGAGCCCTCTGATGGAATGAAAGCCCAACAGTTCCCCACACGTCGTTTTGCCGGTTAGCCCAAACCATTGCCCAGGGTTACCTGTCATGGTGCCTTCATGACTTCTTGGAGGTAGACGTGTGAGTTGAGTGCTGTGTGGAGACCACATAGATATAAACGTCCTTTTATATCTATGGGAGACCAAAGAGCTGAGCCACTCTGAGAGTGCGGCCACTCATACTCAGAGGTACCACCCTACACAGACACCCCAAACCCCCATCGGCTATTGCGATAGGCAATACTTACTTTCAATAGGTCACAGGCATGAACCATACAGTAAGACATTTATGACTTGCAAGACCAGAGGCACCAGGCCGCATTATACTGAAGTGAGCAATTCAGCAAAACAGAGGCATCGACGGGTACGAAAATGCATTTATGACTTGAGAAGGCCTCGGGCAATGGCCTTAATAATAAGCGAGACGTCCTTTGATTACATTTCATGCATCAAGCTTACGATAAATACCTTGCGAACTCACCAGACAACAACTACCAGAAATTATGATAACGACTTCAAGAATTCAACTGGCCATTAGAATCAACCACACGAGTAGACATTGAAGTCTGGTCAACACAAAACGAACAGACATTCGAAGTCTTGATTTTAGTCTTAAACTCCAGCCCCCGCTGGGAAAATTAAAAGTCGGTGTCTGGCAATTAAGAGAAAGGAAGAAGTAAAAACATGATTAAGTATTTGACAAAATATATCTTAATTTTGAAAACGAAGCTAACGAATAGTGTGGTGCAGCCAGTCTCTTAGGTTTGGCATTTTTCCGATAAAAAAGCGCCAAAACTCTATCGGCTAAGACAACCGCCAAAAAATAATAATCATCATCATGGTCCGTCGGGTCTCTTGCGCCCTCGAGTGGCTGTATGGACAAACACTCTCCACCACTTTCTGTCCCTGGCTTTTTTGATCAGGTCATAAACCTCGAAAACGAAAGTTCACCATGCAAATTTTATAATATTGATCAAAACGCTATACACAATTACATTACCCGCTGCACACCTCAAAATAATCTTGTCCAAAGTCACTATTAATAGCCTATTAGAAATGTATCTTAAACGCTAGGGATCCGAAAGTCTTGCAGTTTGAAAACTGGACAACATGCTTAATAAAAGCGAGTAAAGCACTTTGAATGTCCTTTTATTTTGGAAGCAATTTTAATTTGAATTAATTGCGTGTAGTAAATCCCGCTTTCAATGTTTTTCAAGAAAACGTATCAACTTTGTTTTGCTTTCAATGTTGTGACTTTAAGCCACGACGAACGCTGATTCTATTTGCAATGCATAAGACTAACATATAAAGAGGAGACTCAATTATTACACTCAATTCTCCTTCAATACATCCAAAATTGCGACTAAAACACAAAATCTGATTTCTTATTTAAACCTTTAAGATTTCTGTAGTCCAAATATAGCAGCCAAATTTCTTAATACGTTATTATTAATACATATGAGTCAGTTATTAAGTAATAATCATACGTTTTTACATAAGAGCCTCCGATTGAAAGTGAGATTGTCATTATGCAATTCATAGTCTCCATGCAAAAAGTCATGACCATGAATTTGTGGCATGGCTCGATCAAACATTATTTCGTAATTACAAGGTTGTGTCAGACTCTAAATTAAATAATTAATTTACATTGGGAAAGAACATGACCGAAATTAATTCCCGACATTCAAGAACGTGTTATTTTGGTTCAACATTAATAACTTTCACAATGCACAAAATGTGTCTCACTGGAATCCAAACTGCGAATCGTGTATGGGAAACACAGGAAATAAACACCATTCACGATTTTATTTCCGTTTGGAAATACCAAAAACACAAGTTCCAATCATTTTCGGTACACGCATTGTGCAAATTTTGATGCTCACGTGGCATCAACGTCAACGTTAATTTCCTTCTTGTCCGCAGAGATTCATTAAATTAATAGATCATTCATGAGATTTTATCAATTTCATCGAGGATTTGAGCTACTCATAAGCCGAAAATTAACGAGGTCGGCAATGTTCATTTTTCTTCTGTTTGTAAAGCTTAAAAGCTTCTCTCACCTTTCTGGTTTATAATTTTCAAGATATAGTGTGGGGTACAAACTGCAAGGATACATACTTTATTCACGAATTGAGCGTTAGGGAATGAAATATCGGGGTGTGGGTGTGTGTTTAAGTATAACGTCTAATGTGCTCGAGAAAGACTGAATTGATTTTAATGTTCTATGGCGCGTTTGATGTGCAATCGCTACCGCTTGGGAATTTTTTTGCTTTTTTCAAACTATCGCAAGTTTCTTTTCTCCTTAATTTCTAGAAAACTTTCTCTTCCAATTTTCACCAAACAGCCACCTTCCATGGGAAATTTTGGGGTGTATACTTCGAATCTTTTTTCCTGTTTGAGAGATATTTAGAAAAAGGTTTGCTTGCGCTCTGCATGAGCTGTGTCGCCTTGCTACGTTGAACATGTAAAGAATTCAAGGGTAAAGCTAAAGAGCTATGACTTAAACTAGTTTACTGTAAGTGCTCTCAAATGCATAACAACTGGAGAACAAATTGATCAAGCTGTGATAGATAACATGCTACATTCTGATGCTACAGGAAATGAGAAATATATCAAATTTTCAAGTGAGCATCTAATCAACGGAAATAAGGTCTTCTTTGATCCGATCAAGAAGTTAAAGCTATGAAGGGGAATTGAAAAAAAGGAAGAAAACAACCCAAGCAATGTCACTACTCAAAGGAGATTGTCAAGCATTTGGATGGATCATTACCAAAGCCACTAGTCTAGAAGAAGCATTTGAGTATCCGATCACTTCCATCCCCTTATCACTTGCCACTCCAGATGCAGCACTATGCCAATCAGACAAAGCATCACTGTGAAATTTGTTTCTCACCAATTCAGGTTCATTCACTGATATATTACCAAAGAATGCGCACTGATTTGATTGATGGTATGGCAGCAGTAAGATCTTTGAAGCCACGAGAAACGTATGCGGAATGGATAAAAAGTTTCATCACCTTCACCACTCCTCCAAAGACTGCCGATATCCACTCTTTAGTGATTATCAATGATACATACAGGGAAAACAGTATCAAAGCGGCACAAGAACAAAGCGTAGCAGTTCGGGGCAATGAGTACAACTTAAAGGCTATGGGCAGCATATGCTTCAAGGAGCAAAGTGGCAAGTTTCTTCATAGTGGAGAGAACAAACATGCACTTATTTGCTTAATGTCAAACTTCTTCGAGTGACAAAGCACGAAAACATCTTTGCCAACCATCATCATTTCAGGAGAAAGAACTATCAAAATTCAGGATAGACAAGTAACCAAATTGTTTAATTACAACCGAAAATTATCAAAGATTCTTCCAGATGTAACAAAAACATCGATGTCAATACTGCCAAACCAAGATTCAGTAATCCAAGCCATCAAGAGGGTCCATTACCAGGCATTTCATTGCTACAGACGAACCAATGTTAGAATCCCAGATATATCTTTTGAAGATCATGGCTTGAAATGGGACAAAAAGGAAGGCCTGGTTATGCCAGTTTGGTTCACTGGGTCACAGTTACCACCATCCTTTACTACTCAAAGAAGGCGAAGAAAACCAGTTATGAGGATGACAGTGGACATGTAGACATGAGTAATACTAATGAGGAGGGCCAGGGAGAGAGTTCTTTGCTGCAAAACCAGAAATTAAAATGCTGAATGATGAGATAGAGTACCTTGCATATAATGTGATTAAACTGGAAGAACGTGAAAAAGAATTTAGTGTGAGGACTCTGTTATTAATGATGAAAGTGATTGGGAAGTTTCAGATTTTACACTGTCTGATGATTCGTGTGATGATTCGTGAGAAGATTATCTATATAGGGTTTGTAGCATGTATCGAAGATGATGCTTTTGCTAAATTCTACTCTGGTTTCATCAACACCTTTCTCCTCTTTGGTTTGATTTTTTCTGGCCCAGATTAGATTTTCTGCAATTTACTGTGTTACCCTCTGTGAATGACGTCAATAATTGTCAAAAGACAGGGTGACTTTTGAAACAAAAGATATAAAACAGGTCTATACATTGCATTGTTATACCATGCTATTCTAAAATGACGTCATACACTACTCTATAATACAAAACGCGATAAAACCTCAAGGGAGAGGGAGACATCTTTTCTGGACATCTCGCTTCTTGATGCTACGTTATACAAAATCGTTTGCAAAAATTCCAGCCAAAAGTCATCACAAAAGCAGCTTTAAGTATATGAAATATAGTCGCTAAAATGCACACCTTATTATGCCTTGTTCTACCTGCCGAAATTTATATCTGTAAAACGAAAACCTCAGTCTATATATATGATAGAAAAGCATTTTTATTGCAATAATTTTCATTTTTGATGAAAATCTTTCCTAATATCTCAAAAATTATTGTGTTGATGACGTCATCAGTTGTGACTCTCCCCCCCCGGAAAGATTCAAAAATGTTTCAAAATCTTGAATTACTTATAGTCCGAATAATCAGAATCCGCTGAAAAAATTAAGGTTAGGCACTTGGTTAGATCGTTGTGATAAATTCCCCGTCTATGATGTTCAGTACTGGTGTTAAAACGCTCTCAACAATTTGACAGAACTTCAGAACTTTCGACTTTCGAAGATCTAATACGAGGAAGCTCCTATTAAGGGACAATCTTCTTGGCGCCAATATTTTGAAATCCTGAAGTTGTTAACATTTAAAATGGACGTTCAAAGCTTAGCGCGCGTGCGCCTACTGAACATTGTTAAAAGAAATGTTATAACGTTCTATCGAGGTACGTAGTGCAACATGCGCAGACTGTATGCGGATGATGAATAATACATATGCTTTTCCTTTCATGTTTAGTATCTCTTTTAGTATCCACTTGTGATATACGAGCAATTGCATATCTGTAATATATATAGTATAGTATATATATAGACGTGTAGTCTATCACTGCTACTTTCACCTTCGCTAAGTATAATTCATGACATGTAACATTTTATCTTATTACTATTGAATAACTCAAGGTGGACGTACTAGTCTCCAGAGGGCCTGTTTATATGAGGCAGGCCAGCCCGCCTGACCAGGCTGTCTCGCCTAGGTGAGATTAGCATAAACAATGGCTTCCTTTGTTCAAAAAAGCTGCGTTTATATGAGCGGCGGGCCAGCCTGGTCAACCGAGATCAGCGAATAAAGTAGGCGGGGTCCCGGTGAAGCGAGATCATATAAACAGTCCCAGGCGAACTGGCCCTGTCGACCGAGATGAAAATACCTATTTTGCGCAAGCGCGGCGTGACTGTTTACGCAAAAGTGATATCAAATCGAGTTTGCAGCTTGAATGGATGCGAGGCCAGCCCGCTTGGCCGGGATGAACCTACAAACATATAAACACAACCAAAATTCATCTCGCCTGGGCGAGCGATCCCGGTCTGACGGGCCCACCTCATATAAACAGGCCCTAAGCAATCGCAAGGCGAGGAATGTCATTCTTATTGAAGTGAAGCTCAAACGGGGCTCATCTTCATTCATACTCGTCAAACAGAATCTTGCAAGCAGCTGTGGCTATAGCGTCCGCCATTTCGATTCAGTAAAGATCGCGACTGTTTTTTAAACTGAAATATCTAAACACCACAAAGAATCAGTGCGAGTACGAGTTCTTAACCATGTGGGGGTTACTGGTACTGAATATAAAACTCCCTAATTAAGGGAGACAACAAATGGACAAAACAATTTCCTTGAAAATTTGCAACATTGCGCTAAAATCATACTTAAAAGCTTTTTTCGTCTGACACTCCTCAGAGTATGAAACG
>JANTCA010004049.1:0-10425 GCA_024741275.1 Chironex yamaguchii | reverse complement strand
AAATCACTGCGAGTGAAGGAATAGAACTCCCAAATGGTGATACAATGAAGGAAGTGGGTGAGGAAGGCTACAAATACTTAGGTATAGTTGAGCTGGATAAGATTAAAGAACAGGAGATGAAAGACATGACAGTAAAGGAATATAAACGAACGTTAAGATTAATTCTAAAGTCAAAATTGAATTGCAAAGTAATAACGATTAACACATGGGCAGTGGCAATGTTCAGATACAGTACTGGCATATTAGAATAGAAGAGAAGTGAATAAAAGAGGATTGATAGAAAATCAAGAAAAGTCATGAGATGACTATGTATGGAGCATTTCACCCAAAAGTGACGTTGACAGGCTGTAAATGAAAAGAAAAGAAGGGCCTAGAGGATTCAGTAGTGTTGAAGTGGTAGTTAAGGGAGAAGAGAACAGACTGGGTCAGTATATCTTGAATTCCAGAGAAAACTTGATTAGAGGAGTATATGTTGAAGGGACAATACACACTGATGGTACCATGCCGAACAATGAGTTCAAGAAGCAAGTGGCTAAAGATCTTAAAGGTAAATGGATGGGAAAGAATATTTATGGTCAGTTTGAAAGGGAAATACCAGAAAAAGTCGACAAGGAGAAAACTTGGCAGTGGCTATCAAAAGGCAACTTAAAGGCTCAGACAGAAGCTTTACTGTGTGCTGCACAAGAACAGGCAACTAGGACTAATTACGTAAAGCATTATATTGATAAAAGTGTAGATAGTCCTCTCTGCAGAATGTGTGGGAAAGAGGATAAATTGTCCAGCATATCGTTAGCGTATCTAAAAAACTTGCACAAAAAGAATACAAAAGACGGCATGATTATATAGCAAAGAGGGTCCATTGGGAATTGTGCAAGAGGAATGGGCTTGAATATCAAGAGAAATGGTATGAACATATTCCTGAATGTGCCGTAGAAAATCATGATGTGAAATTCCTCAGGGACATAAATATACAGTGCGACAATGTTATTGAGGCAAGAAGACCAGACATCCTAGTAGTTGATAAGAATGAGAGACTTTGTACCATCATTGATATAGCAGTGCCAGATGGTGTTAGGGTGGATGAGAAAGAAAGAGAAAAGATTGAAAGATAAGTCATGCGTTTATGGAAGACGAGAAAGGTTCAAGTCATACCGGTTGTTATAGGTGCACTAGGAAGTGTCACAAAAGTTTGAAAAATGGATAGAAAATCTTAAATTCCATGCAACACAGCTGAAATGCAGAAAACTGCCTTGTTAGGTACCGCTAGAATTCTAAGAAGAGTCTTAGACATGTAAATAAGGATGAAATCCTCCTGTTAGACCTTGGTTGTTAGTTACGACTCGTCTAGCAAGAGAAAAACGGCAATACGATCAGCCAGACCACAAAGGGAAAGGAAAATAATAATAATAACAATAATAATAATAATAACAACAATAATAATGAATGTTTATCCTGGCTAAAAACACTTCAACTGAAATAGCTGTTATCAATGTGTGTCCAGGAAAAGTAAAGAAAGTAAAGTAAAATAATGAAGTAACCGATAAATACCAAACCAAGTAATAAGGAAGTAATTAATAGGATATTTAATAAAAGTTGTTAATGTGTTGTTCACACATTTTAACTAAAATGTTTCTTTAAATAGGATTTAAAATGAGTTTCCGGCATTTCACGGGCTTTCAGTGGAAGCATTTTAAATTCTTTGGCACCTGTGAATGCAAAACTATTACAGCTATGCAAAAACAAGTGTGAAATACTTATGACTAAATCCTCAAATGAATAAAATTCAGTATTTGAATGCATTGGTCTATTCTAACTTAGTAAAGACCAAAGATCAGATGAATGCAGTTGGGGTTCATTGGGCATCTGGTGAAGAAATGAGGATTGCAGACGCTAGTGGTTGAGGAAAAGGTCAATAGAGTAAGACAGTAAGACAGAGAGGGTGGAAAGGACTCTGGAGAGACTGGCATCGGTTGCTTTGTGTCGTACAATGGAGATTCTGCAGCGGGCGTGTGACCGACATGGTTTCGGCAGAATGATAGTCAACATCAGTGTCTGACATGGCACTCCAAGGAGAAAGACCATAGTTGACAACGTTTATCAGGTCTTCAGCTGAAATCTTTCTAGAGTTTACATTCAAGGATACCGTTTGCTATTGTCAAGTTCCATCAGCACAAACATTAGGACACCAGACACTATAAACGTTTGCACTTAATGTTGCAACATCTCAAACGATTGCAAAATAGAAAAAGATGTCTTGGATACCTTCTAAGATCTTCAGGGCTAAGCTGATCAAGGCTCCACTTCCAGGAGGAGGAGTCGATAACATTTCCAAGCCTTTGATCTTTGTTCTTAATGGACCTCGTTCTATTGCTCTATAACCACTCAAATCAGTAAGAGAAATCTTTCCTCCGGCTTCTCTAATATCTCTAATAACTTCTTGGGCCATGTCACCTCTAAACAGCAATGATAAATAACAAATTAATGTAAACAATAACAGATTTGTCCCTTAATAACGAAAAAGATTCTCAATGATGAGCATAGAATTACTGTGAATAAAATCACTAGTGCATCAGCTACACATTGGGGAGGCAGCATATTTGTAGCCGAGCTAAAATAAGCAAATTTTTACTCTTTCTTTAAAAATTGCCACATTTCCAACAAAATGGCTTGTTATTACATATCTACGGCTCACTAACAATGTAATGTTGTGCAACTGTCTACCTCATGAAAGACGTGATTTTACACAGAATCATTTATACACCTTATAATATGATAATGAGTGACGTCATGACAATATTTTTTCAGAAGTTATAAATTCTGATCAAGGATTCTTAAAAGAAACTCAAAGTACTTTAATTTATTAACTTGCAAATTTATTAAGTTTGATTTTCAATATGAAGAAGATGGTAACAGGAACATTTAAAAGTTTCTACAGAACCACTGCTGTTATTGTCTTACTTCATTGAATCCTGAAGCAGACCTAAACTACAGTGCTTTGATAAGAAATAAAGTGACCATCGATTTGGGATATATCTGAAAATTTTATATATATTTATGTAAAATTTTCCATTTGGGGTAATTGTATGTTTTGCCTTCGAAGTACGTGGTTCAAATCCAGATTTTTATGTGATATATATAATAAGGTCATCACAAGTGTAATATTTCGTAGTTCATAATTTCTCGTTGAAGATACAAGCGTTTAAAACCAGTTTGGACGAAAGGTTTTAAAACCACACCACGACATACGTCCAATATAAATCAGTAACCTGCTTATTGTCTGTACCATTCCAGCAAATTCTCATCATACAAAAAATGGCATTTATTGCAAAACTCGTAAACTACCAAAGAACAGTAGCTTGCAAATCGACGACAGCATTTACCTTTTTCAGTTTTCGAGTTTTTCAGTTCTTTTGGACAGAGCGCGTAAATTTGAAGTGGCAAGATGTGCTGAAGAAATGTGTTAATTGCATGCTTAAAAGAATTTGATGAAAACATTGTATCAATTCTTTTAAAAAACCCTTTTTGTAGACAACGCTTATTCAAAGACGACTCTTCAATTTTTGGAAAGATGGTATTTGATTGGGGGAAGCTAAAGAGAGCTCTTAAAATGTAAAATTGTAAACAAAATAAATTAACTAAGTATTACGTATAGAAAAGGTCTGCACTTCCTGCAGCCAATCGCTTGTACGTTTGTGCCAATTTGGGCCGTTTCAGCACATCACCAGCTTTAAGAAGCTTTCCTCCGGGTGCAAATAATTCCCTAAAGAAAAATCCAAACACAAGCAAGGTTAGGCAACAGAATACTATAAGGCAGATTAAATATAGCTATTTGATGAATTCTGCTTAACTAAGAAGGAAGTACGTGATAAGTTTAAACAACTGAAGTTATACAAAGTATTCAAAGGTAAATCTACGTTGTGAACTGTTGTGTTATAGTGAAGATATATAAACTGATAAATTCAAAATAAACAATTAAAAGGACTAGAGGGACACTATATAAATGCATGTAAGTTATAGTGGAACCAGATGCCTTTAATGACAATGGAATGAACTTTCCTTATCGCACACGTCACCTTTAGTTTGTACTTAAAGCAATTGAAGATTACAATTTAACAAATTTGAGCCGGTAGGTTACTAAAAACCTTTCTTGTCAATTATGTATTTGAAAATATATACAGTACCAACAGACATATGTCAGAAACAAAGCATTGTCAAAAACAAAGCAATGTCAGGAAGAAAGCATTGCCAGGAAGAAAGCATTGTCAGAAAAAAAACATTGTCAGAAACAAAGCATTGACAGAAAGAAAGCATGGTCAGAAACAAAACATTGTCAGAAAGAAAGTATTGACAGCAAGAAAGCATGGTCAGAAACAAATCATTGTCAGAAACAAAGCATTGTCAGGAAGATACCATTGTCATATAATCGACATTTCGAAAATAATGTATGCCAAGAATAACCAACTAAAACTAAGAGGCACAAAGAATAACTGAAAAGCAGTAAGTTAAAATTCTTTTGTTAATTTCAGTGAGTGATGACGTCACTTTGGATGCTTTCTGGAAAACTCACACTTTTATGAAACTGCACTTATAGTGTTATTAATGATCAATAACATTTTTGAAAAATACAACAGTTGTAGTTCTAAAGTTACACTGTTCAATAGGATTTTTCTGCGACAACAAATGGATTATTACGCACGAATGTTAAGGGAAGACTGGGACTGTTTCTGTGATGAAAATTACGTGTATACCAGCAAAAAAACAAATTGCAGATACAAGTCAATCAAGATCATCTTTTGAAACGTAAAAGAATTATCAAGGCCTACAGAATCCCTTAATGCTCTAAATACAAAGAAATGGCATAAACAAAAGTTTAACTACAACCTTAATAAGTCCAGCAAAGGAAATGAAATATTGACAACAATGTTTGTATGTAGGATAGAACGAAAGGTTTTAGAGTTGACCTGTCAATATTATACTAATCGGATAATCAAGAATACATTTTACTTCATAAAAATGTCCATATTTGCTTAAGATATGTCCATGAATAGATAATAAAAAGCATAACATGGAAGGGTAAGCCTATAACAAAGTTTCCTAATTTGCCATGGCTTCTGACAATATTTTTCCACATTATTTTCTCCTGAATGGCAAGAAATGTTTATAGTCAAGAAATGTTTATTAGATTTAAACTTTAAAAGTTTGTTGGATTTCCACTGTGATATCCCTTGTGGTAAAGTAAGCTGTCTACGAGTAATGTAAAAGCCATGCATTTTTAGACATAACTTCATACATTTTGGAAGTAAATTATTTCGTCAATGTTTATTTATCAGTTTGTGTGGAGGACGAAAATTTTAGACACTTCACTGCAGTTACTTATCATCACGTAAAATAATTTGTAGGCGACCAAATTAACAAAAGCTAAGTGGTACAATACACTGAATCAACAGAGATTCACTTTTTATACTTTTGTTTATTAATTTTAATCAAACGGGATTTAAATACAGGCTTTTTAGCAACCATGTTTACACACAGGCAAAGTAGAAACGCTGATAATTCGTAATGTACTCCATCCTGCAGTTGAGCGACATTTTATGTGGATACATTTCTTAAAAACGTAAAAGTAATGTCCATTGCAAAAATAGGGAGACTGAATAGATTAACAGGGAGTGAGAATTTCATCGGTCAATACAAAGTAAGAAATACATTGATTTCAAGGAGGAAACATCATATCCTACTATCTTGATAAAAATACACAGTGTGCTTTAACACTCTCTTGTTCCACTTTTGTATCTTAAAAAGATTTCAAATTTAGTTCAATGGGCATACACATCGCTTGGCAATCGTATTATAGAGCTGTCATTAAAACTTAAAGGACTGACCACCTGAGCTTGGAACCAGGAACTCCTGGAAGCAAACTGGGCGCCTATTTGCAACGGGAAAAATTCACGAGTAAAGTTTGAAATATTTCTTATTCATTCAACCCTACATGTTTATTGTACAATTTGTGACTTCCTATTTAATATACACGCTTGCAAAAGGCGTATCTTGTACCCCCAAGACATGTCCAAGATCTAGAGGATGTCCACGCGGTTTGTCAAAGTCGGGTTTTCAATTATTTGAAACTGGCTTGAAGATTAGGGTGTCGGACACTACAACGTAATTTCTACCAGTTAAAAATTGGTAATATTTAATATTTCATGTCCATGTTTAGTAAAATTAATAATAATATATATTTTTACAAATTGATAAGCTCACGTCAAATTATATGTGTTGATAAGGATAAGGCTAGTGAGGAATGTGTACAACGCTCATTATCAAATTAACAGCTAAAGGAGTAGGTAGATGTAAGTAAACACTGATTTGCATTTATTCAGTAGAAGAATGCAGAGAAAAATACATTTGAAATAACGACATTTTAATAGAAAAACAATAGTTTTAATTCAATAGTAAATGAAGGTGAGGAACGTTTTTCAACGTATGTATGTACATTAGATGATGTCATGATAGACGTATCGTTAAATAACATTAACCTATGTTTTTAATATCAGTAAATGTTCTTTGGCTTGAATCTGTATCATTTTTTTTATTTGAGCAAATCTGGTAACTTTCTTGGTAATTTCGATTGCGTATGTAGTTCTATGCTCTTGAGAATAACTGACTATTTGATAATGACATCATTCTTTTCATACGCTGCTCAAGATGAACAAATTTTTCTTTGGTCTCGTTTAAACTGCCTTTATTTCTTATGAATGGAAACTTATTCCAATCCTTCAAAAAATGTGCTTGAGCTGCAATGGTTTACTTTGTACACAAGAAAAGCAACAAGTTGCTCTTAAATGCACTCTTTCAATTTATCAAATGCGCACAAGAGCGCGTCACTGTGGTAATGAATAATGCTTTGGTACCATGGATGTAATATGCTTACGTGAGATTTTTCAGAAAGAAAATCAATCTCACCTAAGTCCAGAATTGGCCATTATATAATCTTCTTTCTTTTTTATGGCAGTTGCAAGTGCTGGATGGATTCTAAAACCTCGTTGGCAAACATCAATAGCGGGTTCAAAAAGCTGTGACCACGCTAACAAGCCATACTTTTGATGGGCTTGTTCTAAACCTCGCAGAACACCAGGGACTAAGACAGTGTCTCCTTGCTTTTTGTCTAGAAATGAGAAATACAGTACAGCGATTCAGCGCCTAGGGCATAGTAGAGTGGCAAAAGCTAGACTGTAATACGCATTTATACCTTTTGGACAACAATCAGTTTTGCTACGCACAGCTTTTCAATTACAGTGCACCTTTGTTTCTCAAAACCTCGCTTATCAAAGCCAAGTTTATTCGAGCGCCACGAGTAAAAAAGCTCTTTTAAAAGGTTTTTAAAACTACCTGTCAATGCTAACAGAGTGATTTTACAAAATGGTTCACTGCAAAATCATTTCCGCAATTTGTCAACTTGCTTCACAGAACCTCAACCTGGGTACCAAGAAACTTGGGCGTACCTTCCGCTCATGTTTATTCCTATTGAATGCAGCGACCGTACTTCCGATTTCCGTCTCCTTTGTAATAAATTCGACCTTTTCTGATAGTTTGTTATTTCAGTGTAATGCGAGGAATAAGATTTTGCTTTTTAAAGACAAATATATCATCTTCGTTTTCCTAATTTTCATCTAATCCGAACAGTTTGTTACGCATTTAAGTTCCGGCCATTCGGATAATCGGGGATGTACAGTCTAAGCTAACTTCTTACACAACGATTTTAGTATCGTTTGTCTTCTGTCGAATTGAAAGAGATACAGGCGATGAATTTCCAAACAAAAGCCTGTATATGTATGCAGCTATATTGCACAAAAGTTAAACGCTGAATTCGGAGAAAAGATACATACAAAATTTGTATATATACAAAATTTGCATATATATGAAATTTGCATATATTTGGGCGAATGATGATTTGCAAACTGTTCTCCTTGTTACCTATGAAGTACTAAGTAAATGTTTTCTGCGAGGCTTTAAATCACGACATAGGTAAAATTATTATGATCGTGTTACAAGGGCCTATACTAGACCAGGGGTGTCTACTCCGGGGGCAGCTGCCCTCTTGCCCTCTTCGTAGGGGGCAGGGAGTAGGCAGTGCCTTTGGAGACAGGACGTATTTGCAGATCACTAATACTTTGGTCGATCTTTTTGTGTTTGGAAAGATTTTTACTGTTTAAAAAGATCCCAAGCAAATTTATTAGCAAAGCTTTGCATTCATAGTCAATAAGATAAAAGTCCGTAATAAATTATCACTTAGTTAGCTGTTGCACCCAGCCTCCTACACGGTTGTTTCGCAATGGAAGTCAAGTCTGTTTAAGGCAATTTTCGTGCCATGCCGCAAGAATTGTTTAATATCTTCTGAATCGTTGATGATATTGCAGAAAAAAGAACAGTTTTGGATTTTTCAATAAACTTAGCATGTAACATATGATTTTGATGATCAATTTCTTCTCAGGTAAGGAGCAACAATATTTCAAAATTGAATTTGCGCTAACCTGACTTGACAATATAATTTTCTGTACGTTTATGCGACCACAGACTGAAAAAAGTGTAACGTCTTACACGTAGACAAATACAAAAATACATCACGAGAAACGATTCATTTCAAACAAATCAGTCTTTTGAAATTTAGACCTCAGATGACCAAAAACGAACAGAAGTACACATAGACACTCGTTTTATTTTGGGTCACTACATGCACTGTAAAACTTTCGAACAGCATTAACAAACGCTAAGCAAAAAGGGATCTCCCGTAGCCGATAAATCTATCGAAGTAACAAAATTCGCATTTTTTGTAACAAATTTGTAACAAAAAAGCGCCAGCCAAATATGTCACGATATGTGGTGGCCTAAGTTTGCCTTCGCGTTGTAAACTTTGAAAAGTCAGTGTTGGATTGAAATTTTTCATTGAAAAACCGAAGAAGCTACTGGAAATTTTTTTTAAGATATTTGTTTAATGATATCTGCTCTCGATAATAAAATATTTCTGTCTAATTAAAAAGTACGGTTGACCTTTAAAAATAACGTTAAACATTGTGTATACTTCCAAGCCGAGGCATTTCGGTGTGTTGTTACGGAAATTTTCGAAGATTTTCGAAAAAAATTTCGAAATTTTTCGAAAATTTAACTATGTGCCATCATTAGAAACTTCCACCTTCCACCTTTAGCGCGAAAAGGCGTCCCTGTACTAGACCCAGAAGTACAAGTAACTTGACATAATGTCAGCTCTATGTTTGAAAGTTCCTGGAAGGTTTTACCAAGGTGTATTTATGGGAAGGCAGGTAAATCAATCGTGTTCATCGACATGATCCAATCTCCTAGCCAGATATTTTCTTTATTTAGATAAAGAATTATACAAAAATGGTTAAAAACCTATAAATTATTCAACTCCAATTATGTTTTCCTCGTAGATTGTCTCCCTTGCAAACTAAGTGTACAAAATTAGACTTTTGCACCTATAGTATTTTTGTAGAGAATGTACTTAGGGTATTAATTTATTGCTATCTATCCAGTATCCTGGTAAAATTAGACAGTGTAGTCTTATGTGAAGAAAAGTAGCATCGATAGAACACATATGTCCCTTGAAAACATCTACATTCACGCATTCTTCAAACTGAAAAATTTATGATTGACTGTAGTTTCCGTAAATACGGAAAAATACATTGTGACAAGCTCCAAAAAGAAAATAACTTAGTATTAAGATCCATCACATTTATGCTATACTGAAGTGAATCTTTACTATATCCCAGCTATAATATTGATAACACTGCATAAGCAGTATCCATTTAATCAAATTTCAAATTTCAATCTTAATTTTGCCTTCCGCATGATATCTTTGGAGTAACACGCATGGATTCCACCGTTGTTTGCATGTTTGGTCTGTGCTGTTATTTGCATGGGTCATTTTTGTACGCTGATCCTCATCAATTAAGACCAAATTTTTCTTCTTTTAAGGTCATGATGTTGAATTAAGTAAGTCATAGCTGCACAAAATGCCACACTATGTGATTTCCTCCTTGCCATTGCCGCTTGTTCTCAACACCGTCCGTGAACAAGGCATAAGATGCACGACAAATTACATATATATTCACAATAAAATCAGTTTTGCTTTACATTGCATTAGATATTCTTGTCTCATTCTTGCGTATAAATATCAATATTTTGGTTTGTTACACAACAGAAATGCGATCAGGTAATTTAAAAACGAGCATCGAATCAAATCTCTAACATGGAATTTAACCGTAAATTTACCTACGTATTGCACTTTTACCCTCCTTTAAGGGTCTTTAAATAATCTATCTATCTATCTATCTATCTGTCTATCTATCTATCTATCTATCTATCTATCTATCTATCTATCTGTCTGTCTGTCTGTCTGTCTGTCTATCTATCTAT
>JANTCA010004048.1:0-10425 GCA_024741275.1 Chironex yamaguchii | reverse complement strand
GATGAATATATATAAAGCACTGTGTCTGACATTTGTACCAAACAGATAATTGTAGTCATTTCTTACACCTATTTTGTCAAAGGATTATTACAATAATGCTAACAGACTTACTCAAGACAGACAAAAAATTACCTTGTTCAATTACCACCGTTTCCATACTTTCAGTTTCCTCTCCCCAGGTCACTGTTTGTTTTTTTAAGTGATAGAAATTTGCAACGTTGAGGACACAATGCAAAAATGGTCAAAATCATGGGGTAATAATTTTACATCCCAAAGCTATCCAATCATTTAGTCTACATACTCCAGCCTTTCAGTTATAAGCACTTAATAAAAATCGAAAAGTAAGAGATAGATATGGACAATGGGTATGAGATCTAGCCAGAATATGTAATAGTGAACAGACAAAGAGAACAACGGAGTAGAAACCAACGGAAGTAAACAGAGCAACAAAAGACAGAGACGAAGACAGAGACATGAGATGGAAGGGAGGACCAGAAAAAACTGGATGAGACTGGCACAAGATCGTAGAGCGCGGCTAGAATCAGGGAGGCCATCTGCCATCAGTGACATGAACAGCTGAATAACAAATCAAATCATTTCACATAGTGCAGTATACCTCAAACGAAAAATAACAAACGCACCTTTTTCGCATTTTAAGCTGCAATGGTCTACATTAGCAAAATTGTTTCTGTTTCCTTCGCACCCAGAATATATAAAAGATTCGCATTTTCGTGTACTTTGGTCATAATACCACCGTACAATCCGTGCCTTGCAGCTACCCCTAACTAATGGCATCTCACAAATCGTCTTGTATACTGAAACAAAGCAAGAAAATTAAATGTGGATTATTGAAACTCCATGATTAATTCTAATTATGGCAACAAAAGGCCTTGAATAAACATCAGTAAACAATACTAAGTTGCCCCAAGAGCATTCAATTTATTCCTAGGAAAACAAACCATTTATGGAAACTTTTTCGTCCATAGCCGCGTGGCTTCCGAGAATTTGTAAAATCGTAGCATACTTCACTTACTATGTGGAACAAAAAGTATTTCCTAATGTTAGCATCATCTTATGCTAAAAGTCAAGCAATTTGTACTTCAGACATAAAGCTTTCAAATTTTTGTTCATTATAAACTTTTACTGACACTGGTCTTGTATTCAGATGAGTGTAGGACTGCTGCAAAAAACTTGTTTAGTGATTAATTACACATTCTTCACGGATCCACCGAGGCTACGTATGCGGGCACCAGATTTCTTGCCAAAACGTTCGTTTCCATGAAGGATCGTTTCTCTGAGATGCAAATTTACGCTCCTTTATTAGAGAGAGAAAGAGGAAAACTGTCTTTGTAAAGCATTAGGGATATTTAGTTTCTAAATGTTCAGGTACATTTTGAGTTGTGAAATCTGTCCACTGAAGAGCAAGGTATACGTAAAATATCCACCTCGCCAAACCAAATTTAATTTTTCGACAGATTTGTTGTGTCTACGACGTCATATACTTACATATATCAGCAGATAAGCAACATCTAGCGAGGAACCTACTATTTTTCCGAGAGAACGTTCAAAACAGAAGAATTGATCCTCTGCAACCTATTTCTACTCCGCCTTTTGAAAAGTTAATGATTTAAGACGCCACCATTGACTTGTATGTCATTGATTGTCTTTTGGTTGCGATTGAGATTTCAAACCCTAATTCTTAAACTTTTTAACCTTTACGTTTCTACAATTAGCTATATGTCTACATATGCATAATACTACACTCAAGTATAATTTAAGATTTTGTTAAGTAAAACCGCAAAAGTCTCATTACCGTTCCGCATGCTGCTTGCAACAGGGTACTTAGTTTCTGTGGCATCAATCCGCAGCAAAATAAGTTTCTTAACTACCCCTGCGTCAGCCATGAATCAAAAGTTATTCACCACAAAAATCTGAGGTAAAGATGAAAAGAGCATTACTCACCTGGACATCCCTTTTGCGCATGTCCCTTTGCTGGAGTGATTTTGTCACTACAGCAACCAAACTTTCCACAAGGAGGTGATCCTGACAAATTTCCTAATTTGATTATAGGCACCGTGGATGGATTAACAGTAGAAGGGGCAAAAGTGGAAGACTTCGCCACCACTTTGCTTCCTGGATTCGTAGTTTCTGCTATTTTTCCCGAGTAAAAGTTTCCACAAACTTTGAAACACTCTAATACAGTACCGAAGTTGTTTTTGTTCCCATTACAACCTCCCCAAATAAACTGTGTACAAGACTTCATATTGATGTTATAATGCCATCTTGTTATTTTTGCATCACAAGGACCTTTTGCAGGCGGCATTGCACAGAAAGATTTGTAACCTATCCACAGAGAAGGTAACTTTAAGTTAACAACAAATTAAGCTTCGGTACCGTCTACGAAATAGCAGTAGTAGTAGTAGCAGCAGAAGTGGTAGTAGTAAGGAATCAGAAAGAAACAATCCGTTCGCGAATTTTCTTCCTGCAATGTCTTAAACATGAAAATAACCGAGAGAACTGACGCGTAACCTTGTAGGTCGGACTTTTGTGAAATCCAAATGGGCAGCAAAGTTACAAACCTATATTTCATACATTATCCTCCAGCTAAACTGCATGGTATATACTAAATCAGGAATAAATCTGTTGTTTACAAAGCTAACAAGATGACAATGCTTGAATCTTAGGCAAAAAATGCCAACAGTATTCTCTTTCAAATCGTAGGACATGTTGAAATGTAAAAATTGTCCTAACGGCAACAGGAGACTAAGCTCGAATCCCAATCAAGTTTGGACAATTCAACAAAATTTTGTTAAAAAATTTCATTTTGTTTACATAGTCTACATATGTAACTACTCTATCCAATGAATGTTTTAATGAAAAGACTAGATTTAACGTCTTAATACCAGCTTTAAACATAAAACAGTTAACTATGAAAAGTAAAGTAAAGCTATAATGGTGTCCATCGGAGACTGGATCAAAGTCTTTGACTATTGTCTTCGACCACGGTATAAATTTGGTCTAAGATTCGAAGAGAGAAGAGCACCACTGAAGACTCAATAGACGTTATCTACGTTCAAGAAAACAACAAGCTTTCGTTATATCGCCCGTAAAGAGAGAAATGAAGAACGTTGTCGTGTACCATAAATTTGACAGAGCCATGGCAGTATTAGAGATGGGCAGGATAAGGACTTAAATATTGAACATTATGATAATTTTAAAAGGTAATTAATTCTGTAAATATTGAAATGATTTAGTAATATCATAATTTAGCAATTTTGTTGCTGACTTGTCCGCTGTTTTACAGGCCTTTACTTCTTGCGGCGTTCCCGTAACAACGCACACTTATGCAAAGGCATGCTATAATATCGTGACGAGCGAATTCAAATGGTGAGTTGTTTTGGCAGTAATGGCACAGTTGGTAAAAAAAGATTCATGAATCAAAGGGTCGTGGTTTAAATCCATCTATTGGCGAAATTTTTAGCCATGGGTCAATAGAAGTACTGTTGTCCGATTGTTCTTGTGTAAAAGGATCACTGTTGATGCTTGGACGTAAAGTACGTCAGAAAGAATATTCATAAGGACTATGAACTCGGATAAGAAACTTTGCATCAACGAAACATCCACTCGTGTGCTGCTTATAAAAATTAACACAAAAAGACAAGCAAAAAGGCCCCAAAACGATTATAGTAATTAAAATCCAAAGCACAAAACTCAATGAACAACTTACTCGGGCAAGACTCGAAATTTGGATCATCAGCAGGAGTAACACCATCCGGGCAGCAACCAAAGCGACTGTTGCATTCCTTTTTGGCTGGAACTGTTGCTGGGGTGCTGTAAGTCTTTCCATGAGAGGAAGTAGCAGTCTTATTTCTGTTGGCACAGGATGACAAGCAATGCGACTTTGTTAGGAAATTGTTGTTGTTTCCTTTACAACCACCATAAATAAACCTAGAACATGTCTGAGTTTTAGCATCAAAATACCATCTCTCCTCGTAACCACGACATGGCCCAGTTTCAGGAGTAAACAAGCAATCTAAAGGAAGCAGGAGAAACTAAAAGTAAATGAAACCACGATCTGTCTTTCATTCAGTACAGTAGTTAATTATGACTAGCCATAACAATCTTCTACCACGTATTAAAGAAACAAAAATGAACAGAGCTGACGCCCGTATCGGTGATGCCCGTGTCAAGGGTGAATTGTGTAGATGACGCCCATGTCAAGGCTGAAGTGTGTAGTTGACCCCAGCGTTAAGGGTAAAGTGTGTCGGTGATGCCCGTGTCAAGGCTGAAGTGTGTAGTTGACCCCAGCGTTAAGGGTAAAGTGTGTCGGTGACGCCCATGTCAAGGCTGAAGTGTGTAGTTGACCCCAGCGTTAAGGGTAAAGTGTGTCGGTGATGTCCGTGTCAAGGGTGAAGTGTGTAGTTGACCCCCGTGTTAAGGGTAAAGTGTGTCGGTGATGTCCGTGTCAAGGCTGAAGTGTGTAGTTGACCCCAGCGTTAAGGGTAAAGTGTGTCGGTGATGCCCGTGTCAAGGGTGAAGTGTGTAGTTGACCCCCGTGTTAAGGGTAAAGTGTGTCGGTGATGTCCGTGTCAAGGTGAGGTGTGTAGGTGACGAATACACTACAATAGGTGATCTTTGTGAGCTCCTAATACTCTTTCTTGTCTACGATCTTCTTCTGGTTCTGACAGGAATGCCAAATTGCAATCTCCGGCTAGCAAGATCGTCCTTTTATACATCTCTGGGATCTCCCTCCTTTTGCTAATTTACACGATCAGTTTTTGCTTGTACTGGCGGTTTAGTGTAAATTCTGATATTTACTTCTCTCAAGGAGCTTATCTTTTTGATGGTGTCTTATTATCTATTTGTTCAGTTATTTCTCTGCCTGCTAGCAAATAGTTTAAAACGTTTCAAACGTATCGGTGCTGAAAGGTGTACAGAATGTTGGTATTCTGACTGGCTTACACTGATTTTATTTTGGCAATGATCCGGATCAAATCATACATTCTGGATCATTCTGGTACGATATCTTCATAAAACCACAACTAGTGAGGCAACCCTCGTGAGGGAAAACCAAGTTATCATGACGCTTATCAGTACAGCTCAACTGAATGTTTAAGGAAACTGGAAACATCATTTAACCCCCATTGGTTTGACGGAGTTTGTGCTCTCCGAGTGGTTCTTGTTTAACGAGTTTTGCCAGCGTGCGCAAAACGCCCTCAAGAATGTCGCAAAACCTATTTGGTCGGGGTGAATGTGAATCGCTTTATAAAACGAAAAATATTTTTCTACAAAGAGTAAATTATTTATAAACAACAATAGGGTAGATACGAACCCGTGAGTGATATTTGAAATACAGAGTTTCCTTCCCTTCGCTAAACAAGAACAAGGTTCCTGTCCGATACAGAAAGAAACGTACCCTAGTGTCCTCGAACGTAAATGGCATTTATTCTGCCTGTACTCGGGGTTTCTTGGATTACATCATGTTATGGGTACTGTTGCATTTGCCAAACTTTCAAATGCGTAAAAGGTTTAAACGCAATTTATAGTCTTGCAACAATACAGCAACATTCGACGAAGTGTTGATAGTCCGACAGTTGGATGGTGATGCAGCATTTGCATACTTTTGCTGTGTTACAGCAATGTTTCAAGTGCTTCGTCCCTTGTTTATATAATTTAGGCAGAAAGAAGCTGTACAATTTAGGTTCACGCTTTGTGCCTTAAAACATAAAAATGTCAAATACCCAAACTATACCCATATTTTAGGCCCGGGAATACAATTGGAAATGTAAGTTGAGAATAAAGCAGTTGTGCAAACGTAAAGAAACCTTTCAGATGTATGCTCTCCGCAAGTATCCCAGCTCCAACGCCTACGCAGGGCTCGAATAAGGGAAGCTTGCTGCTCACAACCATCGGTGGAAAATGCAATTCGACTACCCGGCTTCGATGGTTGGGCCATACCGCCCGCATGCCCGACAACCGCCTCTCTGATTCTATCTGGCGCCACCCTAAAACACCTGAGTGCGATGTACCCGGAACACCGCAAATTGCACATGGGATAGCACCATCCAAAAGGGCTTGAGCTTCCTAAAGAACATCTATGGTTGATGACTTCCACAGGATGAATTTCTGTTGCTCAATTCATATCTAATTTCCCGTTATTATGCTTGTGACCTGTCTCGAATGTTTCCTCTCAAATCAGTAACTCCATACCTGCGCAACTTTCATTCGCCATTTTGTTTTGCTTGACAGCTTTGCGAAAGAAGTTAAAATTTTTTAACTACAAAATAAATGTTGCTGTAGGCGGAAATGAACCTGTGAAAAAGGTGATATACGGTATGCTGGATAGACTACATCATACAGCAAAACAGGAAAACCCCAATTGCAAGACTATATATCGTGCTTAAATAGCTGAGAAAAAGTGAGACGCCAAAATCATGAGCACGAGAGACATCGTAGCAAATGTGTAAGATTTGCAGTCGTGAGAGCCGGCTTCAAATCTACGATGGTCACAATCATGATTTTCTTTCTCTTTATAACAAAAGACCAATACGTCTACATCTACCAATCTAGTAAATAGGCACAATCGTAACACGAAAACTTTTGCAATGTTAACAAATACAAGCAACGTGATATACACGGCATTCTCATGATTAATTCACAAGTATTGCCTTTACAAGTGGCATAGACAAAGGGAGAAAAGGTAGGCGACCACCTCGGGCCCCGCATATTTTTTGCCACTATGTATATCGCATCATAGAACAGAAGATTAATTTACTTGTACTGTTCACACCCCTAACACTGCCCCAAGATGTCCCCTGGTGCTTACGAGGCCTCCTGTCATGAGTACAAATACTCGCTTGATAAGCAAGAATCTGCACTGAACTTTGAATTTCGTAAATAAACTCACCTGACAAAGGGATGGTTGCCGAGGATTCTTTAGACTTTACAAGTTCCGTCGCTATCAGATTTGTACTGCTAACAGTGTCTGGTTTAGTTCTTTCGGTTGGAGAGACTGATTCGGTGATTTTCTTATCATCAACCATAAACGTCACAGATGCGTCTTTGCGTTCAGAAGCGCAAGCCTGATTGCAATCTATTGCTGTCGGGAAGTTATTTGCATTCCCGCCGCATCCAGTAAACAGGAAAGGCTGGCATGCACTCATGTCCTGGTTGAAGAACCAACGTAGAATGGATTCACTGCAGTTTCCAGGGTTAACACTAATAACGCACGGGTCACTGCGAAGTGCTACAGGATAAGCGAAAAAGAATTCATTATACTGTTGGCGGTTATTTTGCAACAAGATATAATAGGGAGAGTCAAATAAATCGACAAAAGCATTACGAAGAAAGACTACCAAATGTATCATTGCAAGGGATCCCGGAATCATCGAGTATCTAATGTGTGCCAGCGATCCTCTACGTAACATCATGCTTTTGAATGCGAGGCCAACATCATAGTGACGGTAGGTTATGTATTTAGTGAATCTTTTAACGTTGTTGCGTGCTAACCTCGCTAAGTATCGATTAAAAACAACCACTCTCTGGAATATTCTCCACGTCACGGTTGAGTTACATGGTAAGTTAATAGCAAATTATGCCGAAAATTAATGACACTGTCCTGAAGAGACTTTCGCTTTGACCCACTTCGCAGACTGAATCTTAGAAGAAAAAAGCCCCACTTTCAATAGCAGGGAAGAGAAGTTCTGATCAATAATTGCTTTAGAAGTGAAGTTTCCTTAGTCTCAAAAAGCAATATTCATATCCTCTTTCCCGACGTTCCACTTCACTACTTATTCACAACATTCACAACATTGACAACACTCTGTCCATGGCCATGATACACACCCGAGAGGAGATAAAAACTAACAAAGCAAAATTAGCTTTCTATAAATGAACTCTTGATATCCATCCCAAACAGCTTAACCAATGCGCGGTCTGTCAGGGACTTCTGTTGATAGCAAACTTTGTTGCTCAAATGACTAATTAACATTGTATCTCAAAAAATTCTAAACACTGATATCTCTTTAAGCAAAACAACTTTAATTAACAACTAAAATTACTTTAAGATGCAACTAACACGAAAGGAGCTACATTTACGGAAACAAGGATGGTACAATTTGGGAGTAAGCATCCCCTTCTTCGTTTGCATTATTTTTGCCTGGTATGATTAACTGATACAAATTCGTATTTTGCAGCAGATAAACAGTTGCTCTCCTACCTCTATGTCCCCTCTATGTGCAGTCCAAAGGAATAAAAAACGTTTTTGTTTCGTGATTGCGTAATCCAACTTCTCAGTTACGGCAACATATCAAAAGCCAAAATTGTCACTTACCAGTAGTTGGCTTTGCAATGGTTGATGGAATTTTTGTTTTTACTGTCCTTCGTTCTCCAATGTCAAAAATACAGGTCTCTACACAGTCTTTAATAGTTTCAAAATTATTTTGGTTTCCATCACATCCACTAAATTCAAACGACTGACACGCGTGTATATCTTTATTAAAGTACCATCTGACAACAGGATTTGCGCAACTGCCAGGATTGACTGGAAGATCACACACTGATAATGATGGCGGCGTTGGTGATGGTTCTATAGTGCAGAAATGGAGTTTGCAAGCTGATGAAAAGCAACCTGGATGCTAATAAAAGGTATGCTCCAGGAAGATTGTGTTTAAATACAAGAGGAAGTATCAACTCAATTATGGGACAACATATTACACGATAGTATGGTGACGACCACGAAGTAGTTCATCGCCAGCAAGTGCTGATGGAGCCATAAACAGTATTATGTTATCGATGAAAATGAGAATATTACTAAGGAATAAAAATAATGTAGTTTTTAAATATATATATCTTTATATTGTCCATATGAACCCTCTATGATTCTAGAGACACGTAGGCAGACTGAACCAATAATGATCTAATACTACACGATCTAAGCATTGAACTAGTGTTTACCAACTGAAGATCCTACGCTTTTCCTGCTGGGCTAAATTGCTCGACAGAAACAGTTGCGAGATTCTCAAGCTAACTTTGTTCTTAAAATTAATACTTGAAGGAAAGTGAATCCAGGGAAAGATTTCCTTCCAAATCAATAATTTTTGGCTAGACCAATAATATGTTTCATCCAATCTTCTTTCTGGGTAAAAAATATTCACTCAACAAAGAGTGTGTTTATATTTACTAACTAAATGCCTAAGGCAAGCTGATCTGATCAATGTCATCATAATGATCAAAAGAAATCTCCTTGTGTACTATTTGTACAGAAAAGGGCAACAAAGGCCTTATGTTAGGCAAATATATACTACTTGCTTGTTAAAGAGAGGAGTTCAGTTCCATTTTGGAACAATTGAGTGTAATTGACAAAGACAGACATTATCCGTATTTCAGGATGCCAAAACGAGTTATTTTAACTCTCTTAGTCTGGACTAGTGTTTCCTAACCTTCTTTCGTTCCATTCGATTTCAACTTCGTTACTCCCATGTACTGCCATATGGACGGATAATTTATCAAAAGAAGATCCACATGATTTCTATTACCCCAAATTACCCCTTTCACCGCTAAAGAAACTCCCGTTCTAGACGAATACGTCTCCAGTAGTTGATATTTAGTAGAAGTTGGGTAGAATGATATTAAAACAGGATAGCACCATAATTATGATTGGCGAGATAAGTTTTAAGAACTATAACTTACCTTTCGTCACCGCATGGTCGGGTGACGCACTTGTCTGGCTAGGCGTCGATGTCATATGTATACCGCCTCTAGTAGGAATGTCAGTTATCCTGCCTTCTGTAGGTGTTCCTTCAGACATTGTAGTTGGTGAGGCTGTAGTGATTTTGTCAGTAGGAGGAACTTTTGTCACTTGTTCTGTTGGTCCAGAAGGTGCTGGCGCGTCAGGTTGAGTGGACGTTGTAGTTCCCTTTCTAAATGGATAAGTTGTTGGAGGAAAAGTTGAAAGTTTGGTCTTTGGTTCTTCTGTTAGTTTCACAGTAGACTCCAATTTAGCAATCACTAAGATTTAAGATAGCATCAAAATACAATAAAATAAAAATATGATAAAGTTTACCACGAGAAAAGCACCTATTGAAAATGGTAAAGACACTAAAATCTTTCGTTGTTTTAAGGAAAGAAAACAATCTATGTACGCAATGCTTATGATCGCAGATCATTGTCAACGCAAAAAAACACACCACTGTCTAAAGAAAGGCAGCGAGAAGTCAGAGAAAGGTTACAGGACCAACTACAAGAGTAGCTCTAGCTAAAACGTAGCACACAGTGGTGGGAGTAGTAGTAGTAATAGTATTATAATCACAAAATTATTATTATTATTATCATCATCATCATTATTATTATCATCATTATTATTATCATTATCATTATCATTATCATTATCATTATCATTATCATTATCATTATCATTATCATTAT
>JANTCA010004047.1:0-10426 GCA_024741275.1 Chironex yamaguchii | reverse complement strand
ATACTCTGAGGAGTGTCAGACGAAAAAAGCTTTTAAGTATGATTTTAGCGCAATGTCGCAAATTTTCAAGGCGACTTATCTAAATGTTTATAAATTCATAAATTCCTTACAATAAACCAACTGCTCTATATATGAGAAAAAAATCTCATGTTTGACAACGAAGCAAGTACATAGAAGGTTGAAGACACTTGTTTGTTCATAAATCACATTTTCTTGGCAGTGTTGTAGATCGGTTGATAAACGATGTCTTGTTTGTTTCAACAAGACAGCAAAGTCCATAAAAAATTCATCAACCTAGCATAAGCAGTAGCACAGCTGGTAAAAAATTCAGACATTGATGGAATTACTGGCCACGACACCGAAAAGGAGGACCCTCTGATGTGTTTCAAGTGTTCTTTACAAAGTCAAAAGACCACCTAAAAATAAACCAGTGAACAAGGAATAAGTGGATAAAGTACACACGGATAAGTATAATGATTAGACCTAAAGGATTAGTGGTTGCATGGAAATTGGTTGCTATATGGTGTTTCTTTTAGAATATAAGTTTCATTGCATATCGTTGAAAGCTGGATGCCAACAAGAAAAGTCTTTGTACTTATCTTTATTCTTGCACAAAAAACTGTATTGTACAATACATTTTACTGAGTAATGTTAACTGTGCGTGATTTTTTCTGCAAAGGGTTGCAGCTGGTCTCAATATACGGATTTATTACATACAGTAGGTCGTGATAGAACGCATGATGCACTACTCAAGGCGTTCAGCGCACAAATGTATCTTTAAAATGCAAGATCACAACCTGAAAAAGTCTTATTACAAAAAGTACCACTGTTATAAAGATAAAAATTAAATGCTAAAAGCCATATCTGGCTAAAAATGGCACAGATACCTTTTACAAGGCTGGGGCTGTCTTGTTTCCAGAGATGATATCAAAATCATAACAAAATTCAAGTAGATAAAGCAACGTATTACTTAAAAAAAGAAAAGAATGGAAACCGTTGAACGTCTTGTTAATATTGATATTTGTTGATAGTAGATAAAAGGGTTGTTTTCTTGTTCTTGGAAAACATTTTGAAATTGTCTTTAATCTTATGTTTAGAATTAATGGTATTGATAGATAGACTTTAGAGGGTAGATTGTAACACATTTTTAGTCCTAAGACCAAACTATTGTATTGGCCTGTTTTCTTGTTTCTCAAGAGGGAAGATACAATATATTTTTTGATTGACAAGTAATTCTTGTCTGATAAGTTGCAGTGAGTATCTCTGACATACATGATGGAGCTGAATTGTAAAAAAATCTAAAAGCCTTTGCAGTGATACATTGTTCTAATCTCTTGTGGACAGTCAATTTATATCTTTGAGCTCACTTTCTTCTACATGTGCTCTGTTACTCAGACTCAAGCTGAATCTAATACATTAATTTAGGACAATTTGGATTTTCTTACTTAGACATTTGTTAAATATTGGGTACAAGAAACTACAGGCATAATCAAAATGGGGTTGAATTAGGGTGTTTGCTAGAAACCTGCGTAGAGAAAGATTTATAAAGCTTTGTTTTCTATACAAAAATATGAGTTTTACATCTATTTTATTGAGTACATTATTAGCCATGATGCAACTGGCAGGTCTTTGTCAAGGATGCATCACAAGTATGGAAAAGGTATGTCTCGTTTAGTCTTCATGTTACCCCTTATGATGTCTATTTTGTCGTTTTCGCTCTGTTGCTTGCTTTATCTAAAAAACATAGATTTGGCTTTGTCCTCTCCGAGATGGACTCTGCGTTTGTTGTCAGTAAACCAATTCCAAAGGAAATTTAAATGTTCCTCAATTTTATTTACTCTGTTGTTATTGACTCCAAGAGTTGTCTCCATACAACAAAAATTGTAAGTCAGCTGCTTGTGGCATATCATTTACATGCAACACGAGACTGGACCAAGTATGGAACCTTCATGGTTCCTACACGACAATGTCCCAGGAAGGGAAGATTTCTTACCTTTGATAACAAAGAATGTACGGTTAGTGGGACGCAAACTAAGAAATGACACTGTGAATCACCTTGAAAATTTGTCCAAGTGAAAATACGAGTTCTTTCTGCCTAAACAGTACTGGTTTTGTTGTTTTAATTTATACAGACTCCAATACACTTAGATGAAAGGACGATCTAGCTGTGCCAGCTATCCGAAAACTCGTTCAAACTCGTTCTTATCCATTTTGGCGCATTCGAAATGTTGGCCTATGGCAGAATTGCATGCTTTGAAAGTCATTTTCGCTTTGCAAGCGCGAGATGGCTGTGCTCTAGAAGGAATCAATGCATGGAGTACAGTGACTGGAACATATTGTTTGAAAATGGGTTAAGTAGCAAAATTTATGATCAGATTCGTCCTACAGGTTCTCAACGTCCACATATGTATGGTTAACCTAAAACATATAAGAATAATACTGTAGTTAGGCCTATTTTATCCTTTGCAAAGCTCGTTCAAAATCTCAAGATCGATTCTCGTGAGGCGGTTATGTGTTCTTTTGACTAAGAATTTGTGCCGATGCTTTGTACAGGGGAAAGGTTGAACAGCCCTCCGTCCCAAAAGAGATCTTTGCTGAATTAATGGAATATGTCACTAGAGGTGTTGAATTTAATTTTAACAATACAATGTATCGAAAATTGGACGATGTGGCAATGGGTAGCCCCTTGAGTCCAACATTGGCAAATATTTTTGTCGGCTTTCACGAGGAGCGTATTCTAAAAGAAAACAACCAAAGTTATCTGTTTATTTTCGCTATGTTGATGACACTTTTGCAATCTTTAAAACAGAGCTTGAATGCGACAGGTTTCTCCAAAAACGTAACAAGTTACATCCAGCCCTCAAATTTACTGTTGAAAAAAGAACAAGAATGTTTACTACCTTTTAGTGATGTTTTTGTGGAAAAAATTGACATTAATTTGCTAACAACAGTTTACGGAAAAACTTCTTTTACACGTCAGTAACATTCGTTGGGATTCTTTTTGTGAAAAAAGAGGAAAACCAACCTAATCGGAACAATTGACCATGGAGGACTTTGTATCTGTTCAAAATCGAAATTAAATTCGGAACTATGGAAGATAAAATCTATTCCGATATGTAAGTCACACTTCTTAAAGGTTGGGTGACAGGTTCAAACAACATGTTCCAGCCACTGTACGCCAAGCACCAATTCCTCCTAGAGAACAGCCATTTCGCGCTTGCAAAGCAAAAATAACTGCCAAAACATGAAATTCTTCGTTAGGGCAACAAAATTCAAAATGCACCAAAATGTATAAGGACGAGAAAGAGTTCGTATTTTCACTTGGACTCATCCAATAATGTTTTGTTTCTTCGTTTTCTCTTTCTTTGTTTCTTTTCTTGTCTAAGGCTGGCTAGTTTTGCTACATCTTTCGTATGAATAGGTTGCCATATACGTATACTTTCGTTTCTGACCTTTCATACTCTGAAGAGTGTCAGACGAAAAAAGCTTTTAAATATGTTTTTAGCGCAATTTCCCAAATTTTCAAGGCGATTTTCAAGTTTTGTACCACAAAAAGATTGTTCAAATGACATTGTCATTCAAACTGAGGTGTTTCATTTTTTCGGGCAAAATATTTCTATCAATTGCTTCAAATGGTGTTCACAAATCAATTAAGATCATACCAGTCAACATGTTATTTTCAAATCCGTGAATGACTTGATCGCTTACATATTTCAAGCATGTATCCGTAGGGTGTTGAGGACGAACGCCAGACTGACATCGATAACGTATGTTGCTTTTCACAAAATAGACTTGTATTTGTTCATAAACAATTGTTTCAAGTTTTACAACATTAGCAAAGGAGCAATGCCTGAGGCAAATAAAAGTTGTACTCTCTTTTATCCACAAGATTGAACTTTAATTTAAATGCCAGAACAAACGGCGGAAGATTGGTACATTCTAAAATTCTTTGCTTGCGCTTTAAACATCTTCATATCTAACAGAACAGATTTGCCTCTGCATTGTCTCTTAAATTAACGACAACCAATCAGGTTAGGAATTTCAGCAAACCAAAACTGATTTTGCGAGGACATCAGCAGTACGAAGGTAAAGTAAGCAAGCCATCATTAGATGATTAAGTAAGTAAACGTAATCAAAACAATTTTGTACTTTTTAGTGTTTATACTTAGTGACTTAAAGTTCTTCAGGTGTTACAAAATATCACCCAAACTTAATTGGTTTTGAACTTTCAAACTTTTGGCCCTCAGCATCACAGAGTAAAAAATATCAAATCAGGAAAACTAAAGGAAAAGAGATATCACACGTTTCACTCGAGAATGCAAAAGAAGGGAACGTATTACTTTCTTGATCTTAATTTTCATTGGTCAAACTAATTACAGTACAAGCATACTTACCAACAATACTTGCTGTATTAATTGAAAGGTGAGATAAGGATCCTTTTTATCAGCTGCATACCTATATTATAAACTCAAGAGAAAGAAATTTGATTGAATATTTTGCTGAAGAGAACATTGAGAAAAAGGCATAATTACGATAATTGTTATTTCTTTTAATCTCCTGCATAATACAAATTTCGTCTACAAAAATCTTATGAAAACAGAATGTACTTTACCTTTTCGTTCAAGAAGTAACCCATAGTTCGCCCGAATCACAAGTTCGGTACCTAATTTTTGTATATGAACTACTGTAGATAAAAAGTATTGGAATATATGTAACCTTTACTAACTATTCTGTTTCGTTTTAAAACGTAAAATTATATCAAATTATTAGTGACGATAAAGGCAAAAATTGTAATAAATTCACTAGGATACTTAAAGACACAATACGGGACGTGTTTTTTCAAACATTTTCGAATTTCAAGAAAAATAAATTTCAGATTTTCACCCTAAAGCCACCCTCGTTATCTTAAACTTTTTGGCGCAGGTTACGAATCTTATATTGACTTTTTCCTACGATCTCTCGTTCGACAGATATTTACATGATCTTCTAATTGCCTTTTCTTGGTGTTCCTCATTCCTGTGTTGTTCATAGTACGGCTATTTGTAGCATTCGCAAAGTTCGTTTTTGTGCGCTGTACATTGATCCGATATCTCTTAAGCAATCTTTCGATCAAAACCCCCAAGGTGGTCGATTTGTAACATATGGAAAATTGACATTATTAGCAATTCGCTGCCATATCACTGATATTCCAGACTGCACGGCCGATATAAGTCGTTCCATACACGTTGTTTGGTATTGGCAAAAAGACTGGTCTCCGCAACCGTGCAACAACCTTTGAAAATATCGCTTGCCAAAGATCAATTTGTGACCTTCGTGGGATTTGTAACCTTGATACAGAGTCTATTAAGGTAGGACATGGATCTAGACTGTCGTCTGTCTGTGCCGATCCTCTTGTTGCAGAAACTTATCGACTATAACAAAGAAATATTTCAACCTCGCGGGATAGCAAAAACCATATTTCGAGGGAGCTATCCTTTGGCTCCTTTCATGCTATTTCTTCATTACACTATCGCTGGATTAGGATTTTGGCCTTGCATAGTGCCTTGTGGTTTTTTGAAATTCCCTGAGGTTTGGTTTAACTTGGCTTGTTGCTTTATGTTTTGGCCATAAAAAAGAAACTGTCAATTTGGCCTCTGCATTTAGGGATTGAATTTGTCTTGGTTGTCACTGTTTATCAATCACAACTATGACCGTGAGAAATATCTGATTGCGCTACTTAAATTGGCGAATCAATGTAACCACTGCGGCTCAAATACGCCTAGTTCAATTTGATTTTTGTTGCTGGTGATTGCTTAGTTAATAAACGGTAATTTTTAAGATGGCGGAACAAATATGAATCACGTTTGTATGGTCCATTCAATCAAGACCTCAAGAGCCGTAGGCAGTAATTAATTTAGAGAATGAGTGTTGTGTCAGTTTTGAGTAGGAACATTGTCACTTTGTTGTGCCTTTCTATGCTTTCTGTTATGGCAATGGACACATGTTGATATCTTTCTTGATTTGAATTAATTGGCAAAGCATTAATAGAATTAGCAGCTAATGCAATGGGACAGATTTAAGGTTGCCTTGTTTACAAGCTTGAGTTTTGTCTTGTCAGTTTCCCCAAAACGTGCTACGGCAGACGCTTAAAACCGGCGGTGTTACGAAGTCTTATTATTTCAATAAGACCTGTTTGTTTATATAGCTAGCAATTTTAGTTCAATAGTTCACAAGGGGTCCAGTTACACAATGTCAAACAGTAGTCATGTGAAATGCAAAAAGCACACCAAGTATAACGTCAGTACTGGATAATGCATAACACTAGTACCTGATTACGTTTAGATTGCTTACGTATTGGATACTACCATTTAAAGGCGTTGAAATTCATTCCTCAGTGCTGGCAACAAGAGAGGTGAGGTGTATGGAGTAATGTCCCTTTATTCGTTGGGTGTTTTTGGTACTAGTTAAACTCTTGCACTTTCAAGCTACTGTTGGTGCCCGTGAGTTGTTGCGGTTTTGATTTACAGTAAGTGATATACAGTCGAATGGTTTTGCCTCTGCAAAGTAGACGTGACGCTTTTCTATGCACAACGAAACATAGACATGGGCAAGAAACACTTGAAGTCTTGCGCGTCGTTTTACTGTAATTTATTTCGGTAGTACTGAAACATTGAGAACTATGAAGGTATTTTAGTACAAATTTTAGTTTATCCGGACAATATCTTGCGTCAGATGCAAACGCATTAAAAATTTTATGGCCTGTTTTTGGTTTATTTTTTTTAACTTAAATATAGCATTGTCAAAGTTCTTTTAGCCATTTTCTTGAAAGTTCGTAAATTGTGTTAGATCTAAAACGTCAGAGAATGTCTTGTCCCAACCAGGTTAAAAGATAAAATAGAAGAATGACAGTGTGTTTGACATTGAAGTGTCTGAAGGTTACTTTTAAAGTTTACATCTACAAGGTGGAAGGATTAAACATAGTTATCTTGAGTGCGCGCGATTACGAAACAATTCTAGCTCAAAAAACAAAGATACCCGACAGGATATAGTTGACAATGAAGCATGGATACTTTGAGCTACAAAATATATTTTTGATTGCGTATTTCCGGCATATTTTTGGATTTTTGACATTTACTGTTTCGTAGATGGTAGGTTCATGGTATCTTCGACAAAAACTTGTTAAAGCGAAGAATTCGCTACCATTCGTCGCATATTTAAGATCGAATTTGAACATTGACCATTGCTTTGATTTCGAGGCACAAATATGATAGGTATGAGCAAGGACACTAATTTCATTAAACAGACACATGAACGAGTAAATTTCAAGTTTTTACATCCATCAATGGATGGCATGACCTTTTTGATTGTTGTCCACTGACTAATAGAAGCGATAAAGTGTTTTGTAGTTATATTCCCAAGTCGTCAAATAATACATGGACCTATCCAACGGACAACACATGGCAATAAGTACTGGTCTATTTTGAAGTACCAAAACCTGAAAACAAGTTAATCACGTACAATGTTTGACTCAAAATGTTTTGATCTTATACTTCTCGTGCGTGTCCATCCTTCGTTCTTTTACTCCTTGAATAACTATTGTCAATTAAATTACTGCGCACGTATGCAAAAAGCAAATTATGTGGATATGCTCATGGTGGATACTGGAGCTACTAATGCCAGGGAATTAGCAACACTCATGATGGGATAGAGAAGTCTGGAAGCAACATGTTATGTCTCGACTGTGGTCAACCTAATGATGATGATGATGATTATGCACGTATGAATACGCTGCTTATCATATAAAGTAAGTACAGAGCCTACAACTCCTTAAACAGACAACCAGTTATTCCTGGGAATTACTCTGCAGGCATGTTTGGTTTTAGAGAATTGCTGGCTATTGTACAGAAAATATTCTGTTTCTCGCGTCAAATTACTACACGAATTCGTGTGTTTGTGCGAAATAAGGTACTGAAAATGAAGACACGAGTATGTTTCTCTATGTTATGGCCCCAGGGTCAAGCACTAAGTGATAGTATGTGATGCCATCTTCAAAATAAATTGGCACTCACGGACAGTGAACTAACTACGTGTCACAAAGCACGTCGAAAAAATGTCTACAAAGAAATTATTGACGATTTCGACAAAGACGTCTTTACTTAGTTAGTTCTATAGCGCATAGTCTTGCTAGCATATGATATTTACATATTTTGACAACAGATATGCTTTTAGCGTGTTGATATCAAAGCACATTTCAACCTTTGCATTTACTTTGTAAGTATACGTCAGACTAGAGAGCATGCACCTCAATGACATCCATGCTTACTACGAGTAGGTAATTGTAAAATTCAATTTCCGTGAATTAATTATGAATAGCATATGGATAGCTTTTATGATTTTAATACGATCTTCCTTGTATCTTTTCGCATTACGTTTACTTTGATGCTTGAAAGCTGTGACAAGTGTGTCGACAACTAGAAAAGCGAGTTTTCTCTCTTCTCTCAGTGATACTTTCCTTCCTTAAGAGTAAAGTGCAAGTGTTACATTTGTTTCTTCTGTCCTTTCTGCTCCCCTCAGTAACATGTCATACTAATAAGTCTGATAAAAGTAAAGATGTTAAATGAATTTTCAGCTAATTTTTCTCTGTATTAACATCTTTTTGGACCTGTAAGTAAACTTTGGTTAAGTTTGTTCATAGAAAGCATTCTCTTGCTATTACTACACAGAAGAATTTTACTTAGATCATTTTACAAATTTCCTTGACTGCTCTAAACGTCCTTGATACAATTGAAAGTTAGCTGATATTTTGGTATCAATACAGTGCATATGAATGGTGTTCGACAAGGCTGTGTTTTGAAAAAGGTTTGGTGTTACTCTGATTTTGAGAGATACTTTAAGATGTTGCCTCATGACATCCAGATTTACCGCAGTTATGAAGAAGAGAACTATCCATCAGCGATGGTTTTACTTACGTGGTGTTAGAATGAGAGATAGATAATACACAACTGATTCGCATGCATACTCACTGAAGACTGGGACCAAATTTACTTCGAAAGAACTAATCACAGCAGAGACAAAGAACAAGAACAATCAAACGTAAGGATATATTGGATGGAAAACCTGCATAAACAGGAGAGAATAAGATAAAACGAAAACATATACAAGGATGAAAAAACTCAATATACTAAAAGGCGAAGAAGTGTCGATGTTAGTGTTGCTAACGTCTAAGTCGTTCAAAGTATGACTTTATTTGTAGTTTATGAAAAAATAGAAAGCAATAAATCTTTCTCAGAAACTCTCTAGGATGAAAACATAGTAATTGTTGTTAGCAGTTGATACTCTTGAGGTAAAATAAAGTACTCTACTTAAAGCACAAAGGTGGATGAAAGAGAGGTAAAAATCATACAATTCTTGTACATATTTTGATGCTTCATCAAGAAAATAAAATAATGCTAATATTTGCTCATTGTTATTTGCAACGTTTTCTAAAGAATTAGACAGCATATGTGTTATCATTAGACAGTTTATATAACAAATGATAAAGCAAATAAGTCTCTTGGCTTCTCAGAAAGGAATTTGTCCTGTAGATCACGGCAAGTGTGTTTGGAGACTCCTTCTTGATAATTTTGTATAGATCTTAAAGTATAGGTGATGTTTGAACACTTTTGAAGCGGATAATTCATATATAACTTAATGCAAAAAAGATGAGAGGTGGAAAACCAACATTTAAGATCGTGTATTGGGGGATGTTCTGGGCATTTGGACAAGTATAAGCAAGGACAGAGGGGGTCGAAAATCCGAAACGTTGCAAACGTCATAGACTTATAGCCACTGTTTGAAAAATTAAGCACAAAAGATTTAAGGAGCCCTATTCTGTCCTTGTATGTCGTGATGGGTCTGCGTCGAAGACCGAACGTCTACTACAGGGGCGGCAAAAGAGAGCTCTGCAATATGGCAAAGGAAACATAGAGACCAAGGGCACTGCAAAAGATTCTGAGAGTGATTACAGAAATTTTCAAAGTCTAGTAATGAATTTCGTATCAATTTGGGAGCATGCCTTGTTTGCATATCAATTTTCTAAAGGGAAAGTTTGATTTATAGTTTCTCATGAGTATTGGGGTGGGGGGTCCGACTGGTGTCCATGCTGTCATTGGTTTAGCAGTAAAAATGAGTTGATATCAAGGGCGCGACTTTCCTGAGTTATGGAAGTATCTCCCTAGATGATTACCTCTCAGCACGCCACAGGATCTGTTTCTGTTTCAACAGTAAAAACTAAAACAATCTTTTTGTGGTACAAAGTTGAAAATCGCCTTGAAAATTTGCGACATTGCGCTAAAATAATACTTAACAGCTTTTTTCGTCTGACACTCCTTAGAGTATGAAACGTCAGAAAGGAAAGTATATGTATATGGCAACCTATTTATACAAAACATGTAGCAAAACTAGCCAA
>JANTCA010004046.1:0-10427 GCA_024741275.1 Chironex yamaguchii | reverse complement strand
TTCATACTCTGAAGAGTGTCAGACGAAAAAAGCTTTTAAGTATGATTTTAGCGCAATGTCGCAAATTTTCAAGGCGAAATTAAACTCACATTGTAAATTGATGGATCAAATTTTCAACGTTCGAGCGATTCATACCAGCAGTTGGACGACTTACATCCTTCACCAAAATATGAGTAGTACTAAACTTTGTAAACGAAAAACTGTCGCCAGCAGGAAGCTCTTTTCTGTACATAGAACCTTTGAATTCATTTTTCATGTACAATCATGTACAAGATATTTCTTGTGAGCCATGATTATTGAGTTACAACTCTAAATAGTCATTGTTAATACACCATACCATACATATAATGAGCACTGAGTTGAACCTGAAAGCAACAATACAGCCAACACAAAATCAAACTAGCAATCAACTTACAACTTCATTATCCTCAATGCTTGCAATTCTCTTTCTAGGGCAGCAAGTTGTTCCTCTTGATTATTCTTCTGAGTCAACAAGTATTGAATGTATTCAATTGCTAAACATGAAACAGAAATATTATTCAAAGATCCTATTGGAGCCTAAAAGTTAAAAATTGTGTAAATTTTGTTGTGTTTGTCTCATTTTAAATTATTCAATAGAAACAATAATCGTTACTGTAGTCCATGGTACTCAACTGGTGTTATATTTGACGTCCTCAAGATTTCAAATGGATTTTGACATACTCTATAGTAACATTAGAATGATCCTCTCATCCATTTAGAGACTATGTATCCACAACATACAAATTGTAGGTATGAAATTGTAGCATATGTAAAGCTAGGTATATGGGATACTAGGTATATGACAATTGACTCAAAGGATTTCACACGGAAGAAGAAAGGAAAGCGGCAAATCAGCAAATGTTTATTATTTTCATACAAATGACATACTTCTATTTAAAATTTGAGCTCTGCTCATCTTCTGCTGTGCTCCTAGGCCATCCTCCGGTTGACCACAACCTGGTACTACACTCATCAGAAAAGTATATCCTCTCTGAAATGGATTAATAGATGCATTGCTCAGAAGCCACAAAAATATTTTAAGTGAATCATAACACTGACCAAGAAAACACTGCTAGCTTTGGCAGAAATATGTGGTAGGATAATTGTATAATCAGTAGTGCTCAACATTGTGAAAAAGGCACTTTTTATCACTGTATTTCCACAAAATAGAAGAAAATGGCCTTAAACAATCTCCACCCCAACAATGGCTGGTGCCACCACTGGTTACCACATTTATATGGCAGTTTATATGTCATGATAAGTCATAGTCAGAAATGTTTTTAATCAAATAATATAACACTGCGTAAAACTGCAAAACTGGTCTAGCAACCACATGGTGCAAGGCAAAGCCTCAACAGTCACTTTGCCCTCATTTCAGGTACATGAACAAGCACATGTGATTAAAGCATACTTATTCTGCTTAAGGATATACATATTTTAGGCAAATTCTACGTAACTGTAAAAAGAGCTAACATTACTTTTAATATGGTATACATGAATTCAACTGCTCAACAAATCAAACATGTACCCAACCCTTTTTGAAGTATTATAAGCCATTTTACTTTGGCTTGTTTGAATATTCTATAGAGAAATGTGGTTTCCTAGGCATTTAAACCACTTTACATGTTTGATCAGTTAAGTCTGTTTTACCACTTTCATTATGACTTTTTGTTATTAAACTGTATCACTAATGCATCACTAATACTCCAGTGGATATGTGTTAAAAACATCAAAACTGTTCACTTAACGTCTAAAGTTTGAAACTTCGTGTGCAGGTATTATGAGTTACGCTGATCATTTGGAACCACTTCCAAAAATAGAAAAAGTGACAAAATAACAATGTCATTAGTACTTAATTTGATTTTCACATCAAAAAGTAGAATAGTTACCCAAATTAATCATGATGCTTGCCATAGCATTTGAACAGGATAATTTATTACAATGTTATGACTGCTGCAAGTGTTACAATTAATCTGAGTGGATGAGGGCATTCAAAACTTCAAACTATCAGAACACAAACAAAATATCAAAAAAGCCCAACGTGGAATTATATGGCATAACTGTTATGTATATGACCTGGCTACACCCTGTCAGTGGTTAGTCTGTATTGTATAAAACCATTTCCGGTTGCGCATGTTATATATGCCACATGTTGTTGCATTATGAAAAACTAAAAAAAAGTTCTATGGAAATAGCAGTAGTGGTGTGTTGTTTGTTAACCTTGCTTCAAACACAACAATAACTACAAAAGATAATGCCCTGCATTGCTGGCTCTTCTCAGGTCCCTAAATATCTGCTCAGACAGAAACATTCAATAAAATCATTTCTAAACCATTGGATGGTGATGATGCAAAGAAGTACCATGAGGAAACAATATCATTCCAGAAAAAATCTTCGCTGGATGTCTGTAATTTACAAAACACAACTGAATTTGGGAATCTCTTTTTAGGGGAATTGACAGACTCGTTCTTTACACGGGGAATGTACATTAAGGCAGTAACAAATCTTAGAGTGCAAGTGACATGATTTTACATTGTGGATATTTTTCTATATTTATAATTTTGTCACTTGTTATAACCAAAAAAGATATGTTAGATAATCTCATAGCCGTCTTGAGTTATTAAAGTATCAAGGCAAGACCTTCAAAGGATCTGTTCTCAACTCACCACATCAAATATGGCAACACACAGAACCGGACCATGATAGAGTATATGGGGGAAACATTGGATTATGTTTTGCCATCATGTACAGTTCATTACACAACTCGAAAACACCCAGGCAATGCATTGCTGTATATACTAGTCAACTGTAGTAAGCATACTGCTCACCTACATTAAACTGAAAAAAAATTGAAGTCAAAAGCTAAGTAATTGTCAAGTGCAGCATCATGCAATGCTTTTCATCTTTCTGAAATAAATTGCAACATTGTAGCAAGGACCTTAACGCTTCTGTATGGGCAGCAATCAGCTCGTTTTTCAGGGCAGCGTATTGTCACAAAGGATTTTTGATGAATGTCTTGAACATTTACTGCTTTCTACATTTATTATTCAATATTGAGTAAATCTACAGTCAAGTACTGAAGCGCTATAGCCTATTTGTTAATTCAACGTGTTCAGCTCCAATAAAAAACTGTGAAAACAAAAGTTAACCAACAATGATGGCAGATGATTACAACTAATACCTAATGTCCTACAACATCAGCAAATTCTCATTGTCTCAGCAAACTCAGATAAGTACTCAGATAAACAATACACATCTGAAAACATCCTTATATACTATTCCATACCTTAAATAAAGTAAAATGCACCATAGACTGAATTTCTACCATCAGTGATTCCGGACTGACATGTCAGCATGGTCTTAAGAAACATTTTCAGGCTATTTAAATTCTTCCATGCTTGGAAATCTTGTGTAGTTCCCACCCTCTTTGCATTTGATCAGGCAAGATTTGTTTGGAATATTTAATGGCAGGTAGAATTTGCATTATCTGTGTTGATTGCTTTGGCTTAGCAAGAGCAGTATGTGAAAATCCATTGTTATCTTTATTAACATTGCCATGAGTGGTTGAGGTCATTCTATGGCTCATTACTTCCATAGAACGAAGACACCAAGACAACAAAACAATATGATTCTAAGCAGCAACAACTTCTCTGATGTCATTCAGGAGGGCAAAGGAATAGAAAATTGCTCACAATGACTTCTCATGGCAGACTCTTGAACTGTCTGTTTTCAACTCTATGAAATTTTTGCAGCGGTAATACAATCAAAAATGGTTCAATACATTGTATTCCTGCTTTTATTAGCCAAACAAGAATATTTCCCAAGATTGTGTCACTTAAAAGTTAAAGGATCCAGGAAGTTGGTCAAAAGCAGTTGGAGGAATACATCGCTCAAAGGCTACACAAGAAGAAGGATTTACTATCAGAAACTATAACAAGAAGCAAATTGACCACCATCAATTCATCAAAAGTGCTAATGAAGCAGCAAAAGTGTGTGACATATAGTTTTCTGGCATGAAAGCTAGAATTTCCCTCTTTCACTCTCACAAAATGATGAATTGAGATCGGACACAAAGCAGAGTTTTCGGAACAACTTGAGGGCATGGATGACTTGACCCCCTGAAACAGAGGTGTGAATTCTTGATGGTGCAACACGTATCGGTGGGTTAAAACCACAATCCAACTTAACGTTTGAGGATTATGCTTCTAAGACAGTTCTTAAACAATTAAGAATTCTGCCAGCCAATGTTTTTCATATCGATGTTATCCTTGATGCCTACCAGGATGTGGTCAGTCCCTAAGGGTTGGAAGTTTTTCTGTGCCACAGTGACAATACAACTGAAAATTACCTTACATAATTCATACAAGAAAATATAAGTCCGGAAGGGAAGACCGTCAAAGTGACAACTAGAAAGAGCACTCTATCCTAAACTCAACAAAACAATCCATGATCAATCCATGCAACCAGGAGGCGGTCAGTATCAGCAAAACTCAAGAATGCTTAGCGAGGAATGAATCAGACAATGGATTCACACAGTTGATACCAATGTCATTATTCTTGCAGTTGCTGCTGTACTAAGACTAAAGGACTGACAATTGCATTTGGATCATAGCAGTACTCTAGGTACACCGTTGTCAACAAGATAGCTTTGCTTTTAGGGAAAGGAAAGTCCCTTGCATTACCCGTGTTTGACTGACTATCATACAGTTTACTTTTTTCAGGCAAAAAGAAAGAGATCTGCACTAAAAACTTGGCAAATGCTCTCAATGTCAAATAGTCAGTTGAGTTTTAATAATATGCTACTTCGTTATCAATGGGGGAAAATCATGAGTTTTTTTTGTTTGAAAATGAGTTTTCATTTGTGTATACTAACCTAACTTATCTGGATTGGATCAAAAGTTAGTTTAGAGTTTTCAATGACTGCAGAATATATCTGAAAACTGCTCTGCAAGTCAACTAAGGTCAACTGACTGCAACATATACAACAAAAATCGGTAAAGTGCAGAAAGGGCATAGAGTGGTAAGTTGTGACATCATGAAAATATTATTTTTGAAATTCATAAATTTTGATTATCGATTCTCAAACAACTTAAAACATTTAACAAAATTATCAACTTTCATTCCAATCTAGCATACCTCTGATAATTTTGACATTTTTGTGTAAATTTTACATTTGGGATTATTTCAAGATATATTCTTGAAATATGTAGTTAAAATCCATCAACTCCAAAAATAGATTTTTTGACATCATCACTTGAGCACTCTATCAAGCTGTTCAGTAAAAAAGAAAAGGAGACACTGCCAAAGCAATCAACACAGATAATGCAAATTCTAGCTGCCATTAATTATTCCAAACAAATCTTGCCTGAAATGCAAAGGAGGGAGCGGCAAATGTGAACCAAAGTCAAATTAAGACCCTGTGCTTGTATTATGAGCAGGTTTGTCTTCAGAAGTATTCATTTTGCCAGAAAAATGTTATGATCCTTTCAACCTCCAGGGAAAAGAGGAAGTAAATCCCATATTCAGTGGTGAATGTACTTCAAGACAAGCATATAAGTGCAGCACATGGGAAAAAGCTGTGCCCAAAATGCCGCATTCAATATATTGTGTCTGCAGGAGTCATGTAGATGTGCTGGAAAAAGAGGACAGTGATGAATTTAAAAATGAGAAAAGTGCTGTTGATGAATGACTAGCTACATCAATGGAAGGTATAGATATGAGCTTTATTGAAGTGCATGCCATTGCATCTCATTTGTAAACATCTTATGGAAAAAAATTTCAATAAATGAAGTAAAAAAATCTGATTTGAAAAGGGGAAAAGACCAAGACGATGGTATTAATGTTTGAATCTGTTAATATCTGTCTTTAGGAAACTTTTCCCCTTTTTAAATCAAACATTACTACCATCATTTTGGTCAGTCGGCAAAACAACAAAATTCTTTACAGTCATAGGCTACATGGCTACATCCTCAAGGAACACAAGGAAAGAAAAAGGATGAAAGCACATTATTTCAGTGAAGCATTCATGATGAGAAGCCATGGGTTGGCATGGCATGCCAAATTGACGAGAAGAATAGTGACATTGAAGTCAAATTTATGCATCCAGTCTTCCATTTCAGATCATAATGTTAGCTAAGGAAAGGAGATACATGCTATGTCCCAGAAACCCATGTTGTGTGCATTGTAAACATCCCTAAAACCTCTTCAGGATGTCAGTACTATTTTACAGAAGAGGAGTAAGCTTTTACTGAGACAGACCTTCAAAGCAGGAAGTGATTATTATGACGAACAGAGCAATCCATTAAATATTTTCACTTGTCTTCTGTATAATTAAGTCTTGCATTATTAAGACTTGCTGTACTGGCATGCGTATGATTTCCTGAAGTTCATTTCATCCATGAGAGGTTGTTATGTCCTTAATATTTAGAATATGAATTGAAACAATTTCGTACAGTTATGATTAATTTGAAAGAAAAGCATGGTAAATGAACGGTACAAGTCAGATGTAAACACCTTAGATCAGGTACCACCATAATTCATATGTATTTTAAATAAATTTTACTTAATATTTGAGGTAAGATAAATCAAAACCAGAAGGGAATACCATCCCAGATTTTTTACATAATACTCTATCATCTATTGTACATGAATCTGCAAAAAATTGTGCCCACAAAATTGGGCAAAGTGAGAAATCATGTCTACCAAAGGTAACAACCGTATCACGCTTTTTAATCAGCTATATTTTTTGGAGGTGTTTTATATAGCTGTTGAGGGCTTAGGGTAAATTTCAGGGAGGTCAGACAAACAATTCTAAAACTGATCTTCTTTATCGTATATAGCTGCAAAATTTCAAAAAAATGTATAAAACAACAACTGATCAACAGGTGGATATTATTTGTGTGTTGGATTTATAGAGAATTCAAAATGGTTGACATACCAGATTAGTCTTAAAAACAAATAACTTGAAAGTTGCATATCTCTGCAACCAAACTGAATTTTTCATACAGATTTTGCAGTTTTGCTTAAGTGACGATTATCCAAAAGCTGTTAAAAATACAAAGTATTCTGAGATGTTGGATGTCAAAATTAATTAGCAGAACGATGCACAAATTCTGCATAGGAATGAAATGGTATTTTAAAGAACATGTTAAAATGGCATTTAAAGAACATGTTAAAATCACCAACAAATCTTACATGTTTTCACAAACTTCAGGTTACAATTAATTCAAAATAAACATGGGAATAAAAAATAAAATAGTTTTTTCTCATGTTGGTCTTAAGTAAATATAAGTAACATACACGAATTGCATCCCTCCTCTTCTGCTCTGCCGCTGTATGTGCGTACCTCTTTCCATGATCTTTTGTACCATCATCATCATCTCCAAAATCAAATTCTTAGTGGGAAATAAAATGTAGCACCACTAATTATAAAGTTACCAATCTCTTAAGATTTAATATATATATGTATATATATATTAAAACTCTGTTGAGATACTATTTTATAAATACATAATAAAAATATTTATGGCACTGTAAAACAACATAATATTAAATAAAAATAACTATAATATTAATTTTGATTTCTCAATTTAAGAACAATTATATCCAGTAAATCCAAGAACCATCTGATAAGGTTTGTACTTTTTTAATGCCAACCTTGTGTTGTTTCTGCCTCTGGTAACTGTTGATTGCACTTCCAAGGGCAGAGGCCATGAGGTATAAGTTGTCATGATCAATATTGCAGACTTACTGTCATGGCTAAAGAATCTTTTCATTAATGTAAACACAACCCAGAACAGAAGGCCTTTGCCTTGCTATGAAGCATAACTTGAAAGCTTTTATTCTTAAAGTGCACAACTGTGTGTGTGCGTGCCTCCACATACACCTTGAAGAGGTAAGCCTTATCAAAGTTGATTGGGAGGCCTTCCGCTTCAAACAGATCAACTCAGTAAAGTTGCTAAGGTAGGTTTGATATGATTAACACTTTTTAATTCTCCCAACTGTAAACTTGTATAAAGGATCAAGTATATAATCTAGTGGGAAGGATTTGAAATTCCTAAATTTTGGCGTTTCTCGAAACGTTCTAGGAGAATCCATATGATATAGTAAGGGATTGATTTATGAGAACCCTTATATCGTAATGGATTGATTTATGAAGCGTATTTGGTTTATATAAAAGCATAGAATAACTAGCAGAGTCCATGTAATATCTTAATGGACTGACTTTGTGATGTATTTGTATATATAAAACATGGAATAGCCAACAAAGGACTGGTCCTTTCTTGCAGTAATGAAATGTTGTTCGTCGTGGTTTTAATTTTCAAGTTCTTATTATGACTGCGTTTTCCACCTGATTTTCAAACTCTTACTAAATCACAATACAACAGCGTCTATAACTTAGACGGGAACATCCTTAGCCTAAATTGATAAATACAGCATCTTAAAGCGAAAGCAGTAAGGTAATATGGTTTTTTTCATCTCTTTTGAGAATAGCAGAAGACTTGATTCAGTAGCGGAGGCTGGTTAGAATTAACGCAATCTGCATGACAAGCGAATTCAAAATCGATTTCTTCTTAGTAAATGACACGAAACCGGTTATAACAAATACGCCAGCGTAATATGAGTGGAGTATATTGATGGGAGACAGAGGATGTTACACCTTCTGCTAGTAACATTAGCACAGCTTAGCAGGAAGAGATGAACTTTTCGTGCCTTACATCACATCAACGGGTACACAGCCTACAAACCATAACAACACTAAATAAAGTTGTTTTACACCAACTATCTCCGGCAACTCACTCTCCGCCGACAGCGATTATTGCTATCACATTACCGATAACAATGCCGTAAATAACAGGTGAGAGATATCAGTTAACATTATAACCTGGCGAGCCAGTGGTCTCAGATTTGATGGGGCGCTTATACCGGCGGTAAGTCTTGAGATCTCTCTTATCTCCAGCAATCTCCGATAAAACGGCTACAAGTAAGAAAGGTCATATAACCTTTCCCTAGCAAACGCTACTTGCAAAAGATTTCTTACCTTCGTCACTCATTGCAAAGCAGATTCATCTTTCTATCCCCCTTAAAGTTCAAAAGCTGAGGGGTCTGACAATCTAACCGGCTTGCCTCAATTGTGTTGTTTTTTTCGGGCAAATGAAAGTGAAGACCGAAAAAGCCTGGTACTTAACCGGAAGGAAAATCAACCACCAGTGTACGCCTCTGGAAAATTGAAAAAAATTTTCTCCAGTTGTGAATCATTGTATACAACCACAATACTACTGGGAAACAGGGGCGGCCTGGCTTTTTGTCAGGGGGAGGTGTCAGGGATATGGCGCCCGTTCATAAGGGAAACATAGTTGTCAAGCTTAAGAAGAGATTTGCAGTCTGACAATATTCTTACGACTTGTAAGTTTACAATGTTGGGGATAGAAAACCGATTCCTTCATGGGCACAGTTTCCTGAACAAGACATTTAAACAATATTGAAAGAAATTGACCTATTGTTTCTGGCTTCATTAGTTTCCACGATCAAAAGTATGTTGCACGAATAAGACTAACGATATCCTATGCATCACACCATTAAAAAAGAGGTTATCATTGTAAAAATGCAGTTACTTCCTAAGCACGACTAAATTGGACAGGTAAGAAGATAGACATCAAGTTTATCTATCTAGTAAAATCCAGCTATTCTTATTGACAAGCTTTATTTATTCTGTCTTAAACAAGTTCAAAGTAGTCAAAAAATGCTATAAATGTTCCCTTAATTTTATGGAGCATGGTTCATTTCAAGCATTTAAAAGTGACGTCTTTTAAGAAAATTGTCAATAACAGCTTTTTCAACAAAAATTATCCCCTTTGTTTTCATTATCATTGTCTTTTAAGGGTTACTGAAAGCAGTTCCAAAAAAGCAATCTTTTCACTTTATAACACCAGTCTCAATACCTATCAAATTACGGAAAACTTACGAATATCGTTTAGACGTAACGCTGCGATTTGACTTATCACAATACAAAATTTATTATAAATGCACTAAACAAGGGCCCACATTCTAATTGAAGAGAAATTATGATAATGGCAAAGGTTGTTTTATACGTGACAATTGTGGGTCCAGCTTGATGAGGAAACAAAGCTTTGCGTTTCCAGGTGCCGGGGCAGGTTACCCCTGTCTCGATCATCCTGGATATCTGCAAAATAAAAGAATTTTAAACAGGTAATTAATATTTACTTAGTGGTCTGGATCTCGTGGATAAAAATATTTGTCTTATATTAATTGTAGCCTTTCCACTGAAGACAAGTACGTGCTTAAATTGAACTGCGAAGAAAATTTTTAAACAATCCTTTTGTGGTACAAAACTTGAAAATCGCCTTGAAAATTTGCGACATTGCGCTAAAATCATACTTAAAAGC
>JANTCA010004045.1:0-10427 GCA_024741275.1 Chironex yamaguchii | reverse complement strand
TGATAGGTTGATGAATTTGACTCGGTCATACTGATTTTCCAACTCTTTAATCAAGCTATTATACTTTTGCTGTTTACATGCAGATTTGATTCAAAGCCAACAGTTAGTTCCAGGATGTATAGGCACTTACTCGATACTTTTAAAATAATAGTAATGGTAATAGTAGTAGTAGTACTTGTAGTAGTAGAAGTAGTAATAATAATAATAATAATAATGATAATAATATTAATGATAATAATAATAGTAGTGGTAATAGTAGTAGTAGTAGTAGTAGTAGTAGTAGTAGTTGTTGTTGTTGTAGTAGTAGTAGAAGTAGTAGTAGAAGTAGTAGTAGTAATTTTCAATAAAAGTAGTAGTAGTAATAATAATAATAATAATAATAATAATAATAATAGTTAGTAGCTGCCAACTACCAATATTAGCATACTGAATGCCCTTTCACCTAGTATGTTGGTTTGTGAGAATGATTAAGGGTCACAACGATGGTTATAGCTTAAAGTATTATTCACCATGCCATGCCTGACTGCTTCCCAAGTAGCAAAGTGTACTTTTGGGGAAAAAGGCAGGTTATAAAGCTCATGAAAATATTTATGGTTAGAAAGTAAGTTTTGTCTCTCTGTAATCGCCATGTGTACAAAGTACCTTTGACGATGACGTTAGCTTCCGACAGAGTTTAGCGAGTTTTTATCTTTTGTTGACGACTGACTGACTTTTCTCAACTTCTAAGTTGTCGTGATATTCTTTTCCGCTTGATGGGTCTAAAAACGTTATTCTCCCTCTCGAAGCAATGTTCTAAGGTACATTACACAGTTCTTCCGTGATCACAAAGATGAGATGCCATGCTTTAGCAATACCAAAAGAGGTAGGATTTCCTGTCAGATATTAGTAAAGAAAGGTGACCTTCGTTCGTTTGTTCAACATCTTTTTTAGTAGGAGAAATGTAAATGGTTACAATTATTGATGATTGGGCAAAGAGATAGGTCAGCCGTTCGTGCTTAATTTCAAAGTAATTCGGGGTAATATGGTTGTCGCGCCCTTGTTGGGATTTATTTACAAGTTCAACTAATATGATAGGTTTTTGTATTCGCAGGACTTTAGTCTGGAAATACACGTTAATGTATAAATTCTGTCATCTGAATTATCAAGAACAATAAGGAGAATAATTATAATATATTACTTAGTAGCTAGCATAATCACTAAAAGCTGCAATTGATGAAGATTTTGGTATTGCCTAATCTCGCACCAGAGATACATCATGCGCTATACGTTATTTACACATCTGCTCTGTTCTCCCAATCCTTTTTGTCTGCTCAACTGTCTCCGAAATGTAAACACACGTATTCGAGAGAGGCACTCCCTAGTAACAACACATTGTTGTCATACATGAACTGTTTAGAAGCAAACTGTAAGGTGTAAAATAACCATTTCGATCCATGACGTATATCTTAATATAATACAAGATCGCGGCAATTATTCAAGAAAGATTTCGAAATAATGAAAGAATATACTCCATTAACCAACATACTACAACTCAGAAAAGGCTTAGAGGAGAAACCTCACGGGTCCAAGCGAAGCAACGTATCATAGACATAAATCAGTGTTGTAGCCACGAATTTTCTTTTAGCGGGCCAGGAGCGGAAATAAGCAAATTACACCACGAGCGAAGCTCGTAGCGCATTCACGAAGCGAATGCCAACGGAGCTAGGGGGCTGGGGTGCTCTGAGCCCCCAGTAGGGGTCTTAGGGGGCGAAGCTCCCTACGAAAACTTTTCTGGTTTTAAACCCTCTAGATGCGCTGAAAGCTCTACAATTTCTACTTGTTTTTGAGTTATACAACACGATTATTAACGTACAAGGTGAACAAGAAAAACATAGTATAATCTATTATACAACACAAACTACAGAACCTAATAGATATATACAAGAGACTGCTATGTCCAAGGTTTCTTTCTTTGTTTCATTTAGTATCGGAGAGGAGTCCACCTTGGTTGGAGGCGACAAGGAAGAAAAGTTTTCAAAATCTATCTCTCTGGAACGGCTATAAATGCTATCCTGAACATAAATTCAGAGGGGAATCAAAAGTCAACAACTCGACCAAAAATTCATAAAGTGGTAAACCTTTGTGTATTACTTGATTAATATTAGATTTTCAAGTAGTTAAGTGACATAAAACACTTAGGAATTCAAATTTGATAACAAAAAGGAAAAGATATAATAAAAACAAAATATCTTACGAAAAGTTTATGTAAAAATCGTTCGGTTTATGTTTTACCTCGCTCTAAAAAGAGAAGCACAATTGCAGTTTTGAGTTATAGTTCTTATCGTAGAGGAGTGAAGGTAAACAAATCGTAACTCACACAAAGCAATAAAAGCACGGGTCTTTAAAGTCAATATTATATTTATGCAGCAAAAGAGCAGAGAGATCGTATCTAAGAGAACAAATGGAATAATATAAAGAAAATTAATTAATGTAACATGAAATCAGACAAATCAAAACAAATACCTCCGTATTGATACTCTTTATCTTCTATCTATTCTCTATCTATCTTATCTTTTTTATCTATTATTAACAACTGTTTTTACAAAAAAAATCCATGCTTGGAAATTTTTTTGGGGGCTGGGCCCCCTACCCCCCGGTGGCTGCGGCACCGAATAAATGGTTTTTCTATCTCGTTTCTCTCTGTCATCGAGCTGAAGCCCTGAATCCAAGGAATAATTCAGGGCCTAGCTTCGTTCACTGCTGCCAAAACAATGATAAGAGGCTCAAAAAGTGTTAATACACACGTCCCTCTAAGAAGCTTCTGCCGGTAGGCAGATTTCTTGTCGTAAAAGCCATTGAGACCTTTTTAAACTGGTGCTAATTTTTAAATATGGATAGAAGCGTCTGGCAGTTGCTGAGCAAGTAGCCATAGTCCTCCCGCTACACCTCATACTTCTGTTCTCCCAGCGTAAGGTCTTCTGGGTATTGCATTACGTAAGTAGAACATTCTTGCGCAAAACATCGCCTTATGACATTGGTAATTGTTAGAGGGTTGTTTAGTTTACTGATTCATTTACTGTTTGTTAATAGCTGCCAAACCCTAAATAACAGTGATACTGCGTTTGTAATCCCAAATACAAATAGATTATGAAGCAACTACACAAATGATGTATTGTCTACAGTGTGAGGCCAAGGTAGGGCACTAGCTTGATTCCAAGTGTTAGCGAGTCTTATGTTTACTTATGTGTGATTTAACTTTAAAGACGTCAAGACAATAACAGGATAGGAATGTAAGCGTTATGATCCATTGGTACACACAGTGGGCCACTTCAATACTCACACGACGAAAGCGAAAATGAATATTATCAAACCCTGAACGAGCAATTCACATGTGGGACACTCAAGTAAATGTTCAAACGTGGTATCATTTTTATTATTCCACCACCATTGAGAGGCTGCATCAAAGATATGAACACCAACGGGGGTAGAGTTAGAGTACCAAGAAAATGAATGTAACGTCTGTCTGTGAGCAGTTACTGAATTCACTGGGATGTGTATTGTTGAAAGGAGACTGGTATAGTGATAAAATAAATCATGTATATTATAGGATCCATAAAATCTGTGGACATTAAGTTTCTGCTGTAAGGAGAACAATATGCACAAAGCAAGTTCCAATTTTATTACAGGCATTAAAAGGCGTCCTATTTTGAGACACAAAGTAATGATTCTTTGTGACCAAATATTTAAGGGCTATACTTACAGCATGTGGCCACTTGAGCGATTTATTCATACCTAAAACTCAACACAAATTGAGTTTGTAGCAACGGAACATGCAAGGACAAGTCAAAAGGAAGGTTAGGACTAGGATATAAGATGCATAATTCAACGTTACATAAACAAGGGAGCTTTTTTCTTTGGATGGGATTTCTATTTCTAATTAGGTGTGCTTCAAACCAAATAATGTTTGTTGTGTACTTAGCTACCAACATTGTATTTGTTCCTTAAAAATAATGAGTTATTTAAGATTATTACAGCGCGTATATGTTTAATGCAGGTGTTATATGTACGATAGCAAATGGCCACTCACGGGAAAAAAGCCCTGCAAATGTCAATAAGTAGTGACCATCATATCTTTTACAAATGTTGCTAACTGTGGACACATTCGTAACTAACTGTGGACACATTCGTAAGAAAATAATTCATATTCTCCTAAGCGTCTCACCTGGATGATGCAGAGGATTTTGAGCTCAGAAACTGTTTCAAAGAATGAAATCCGCCATAAACTGAACATGTCACCGAGTAGCATAATGACAAACAATATTCTCCGAAAATTATTATTAAATACCACATCACCACAACATCTTTTACGATTTAAAGTCGATGTCATAGGCTTAAAGTAAGACGTATTAAATCAAAATAAGGACATAACGTTGTAGAAAATTACACACGGTACTCTATTATACGCCTAGAGAAAACAAAAGATGTCTGGCTTTCTAATGTCACCACCGATGAAGAAGACAACACTAGGTCAATCTTTTGTTCACTCATATATTTCAAATCTAATAAAAGAGTACAATTGCTTACCAATTCATCACGAAGCTTTGCCAAGGCAGTGTTAATTCGCTCCTCGACATCACTACCTTTAAGACATGTTCTACAATTCCCCACTACATCCTTGACTCCTGGAATTCCATCGCCATCATCTTCGTATGTCAAGTGGCCATTAGCACGAATGTTGCAACTTCCTAAGGTCGAACTTTGAACGAAAGTCTTTTCTTCCATTACTAAGTCGTAGTCAGTAACATAATCCGCAGATACAAATTGAAATTCCACTGAAATTCTTAGGGAACATCTGGTTTTTGCTCTGTAGTTAAGCCTTGTGTCCAAGCTCTTAACTACTATATCATAGCAAAAATTTGTTGATAATAATGTATCTCTTTCTGTAATTAGAAGCGATCACCATGTTAAGGTAACTGTCCATTGATTCTCTTACTCAAATGATTGTCAGAGATTCACGCCAGTAAGACGTAACACTATGGCAACCTTTGTAATAAATAAGGAAATAACCAACCTATTTCCGGGGCCCATGTTTAAACCAGCTCATATATTGAAAACTTAAGTACGTAAAATTCTGTACAAGACATGAGCCTCGAGGATAGCGAAACTTGCATGTGAAAGCCGAAAATGAGTCTTAAAATCACCTGTTCTCGGAGATGTTCAGTCGTAAATACAACTCACGTTGTTGGCAGGTCCTCGATTGTTTTTTCATTCGCGTTTAATTATAATCGGCCTAAAGTCACGGGCGGGGAACTTCGTGGACCTGGGCAATCAACCAATTATTCCCCAAAGCAATCGTTTGCGTAATTACCGGAACAAATTGCAATTTCGTTTTGCAATTCACTGACAATACACTCGTCGCCGAATTTTTTATTATTCGACTTTTCTAAATTAAATATGCTCTAGAAAATTACAGTCTTGTACTTGTTTATGCCCTAAAACGTTTAACCAACCTTATCATGATATTTCATGCTGAATATGTTGAGAATAACTGTGCGGAGTTTCCACTGAAACAATTGAACTTAACAATCGTTTATAGCTCAACAAGCTAGTGACATGAAGCGCTCTCAGTTTCATAAGGTTGGCTATTTATTTTAACACTGAGAGCCAATCTGAAGCTAACCACATCTGTATATACGATAAAATTTACACTAATTAGCGTAACTGAACAATAAATGTGATTATTTCAGTATGCTTGTCTAAAGCAATTGCCTATAAGCTGTAAACTAGCTGTGTTGTGTGATTAACTCTGTCAAAAAAACTAACCTTGTGGAAACGTATTCAAAACTCTACAGATAAACAAGGAAAATTGTTTTGGAAATTCCGTTTTAAGTCTGAATGTCTGCTTTGCAATGCTCTTAACAAATTTGAGTTTGATGTATGAAGCGAAACAATTCTCATACCACAGATTATTTAGTACGGCAGGTTTTGTATTCATGGTTCTTGAATTGTTTTAATGAATAGAGGATAATTAGCACTGTCATTGTCGATATTGATAGGCGCATACCGCGTTCTGCCGATCAGTGACGATAAAGTACAACTAACAACCTCTGGCATTCCTTGAACTTCATTCCATTCAGATGCCGGCAAATATCAGGCATCAAAACACAATGGGAATATGGTATAACAAAATGTGTCCAAACATAGGTTAACAAAGAGCGTTTTGGACTGGGACACGGTGAAAAGGTTATCTAACATAAATTAATTTAAGCAAGGTTGAGTTATGCCACTTATCAAGCCACGCATAGTAGCACCTTCATTATAATTCAGCACATTCCACAACCATGATGTTGTCTTGTTCTTCAAACACCAAGTAAGTAGTCAATATTACGCACGTTCTGCCCTGATTTGACTGACCCACGCGGCCCAATTAATGGCTATTGTCTTGGCTTTCTGTGCTATGACCTTTCTGTTTTACGGTTACATCTTCTGTCATAATAAAACTAATATTGAGAACAAGCAGTCTTTCCCATGTCTCACTATTGGGTGCACAGTTATCATTTTCAAACAGTGGCCGGTCAGTGAACTGCAGTTCAAGTCTAATCCTCTGACCAGCTTAGGTAGCGATTTTTTCCCGAAGCAGAGGTACAAAGGACTCTACCAAGGGATGCTAATAACATTCCCCCGCACCTAGATTACTCTGATAATCATCCTCATGACCAACAGTCTTTGTCAAAATATTGACAACAAATAATTTTAAGCGTCATAGAAAACTATATTATAAAATACGTAACTAAATTCATAATTATTACTCTGATCTATTTGCAGTCCGTAAAATTTTTATCAAAAATCTTCCATTTCAAATTATCAAAGTGAGATACGTATAGGTACTGGTATAAGTACAGGTATTAGTGAGGAATCAGTTTTTCAGGTAAGCCTGCGATACAGTGAAATATTGTCACATGGATGACATCATTGCCTCAGACGCTCCGATTATTATCATTGCATCTTGTCATGCCAAATTATAGATTATAGTTTTGTTTTGATTTCTCGGTTTATCGACATTGAACATGTACTTACTTAATTGTCATACCATTAATTTTAAAATGAATGCTTCAACACCACTCCAATACCATATTGGCATTATTTTGCCCTCTGGACGTTATTTCCATCAATCAAAAATGTACCTGGGATGGTAGTCTTACTCAACAATATCCTGCAACAATAAATCAGGCACAGGTGGAAAAATTCTTCGTTTCTTTTAGTTAAAGCTTGTCCTATCTGTGGTCAATGAAAGCATAAGAATCATATAATACAAGATCAGACCTTAGTGTGGAAAGGAAAAAAAATCCCACTATACGTTACCCTGATTTCAAACTCACCAATAACCTCCTAAACGTTGTACTAGATGATCTCATGCTTTTTTATTTAATTTATTGCAGTAAGTGACATCGATAATTTGTGATGAATTCGAAATGTATTCATTGCACAGTGATTACCATGGTATGACACAAGTAGTGGTTCTTAAAGTCTCCATCAAACATAGAATTCCTAAGAGCATTACAAAAGCATCTTCATCCAATCGACTTTTTTATTCGCCTTGCAAATTTGCGACATTGCGCTTAAAGCATACATAAAAGCTTTCATGGTCTGACACTCCTCAGAGTATGAAACGTCAGAAAGCAAAGTATGTGTATATGGCAACCTATTTATACGAAACATGCATCAAAACTAGCCAATCATAAGCCAGAAAGGAAACAAAGAAAGAGAAAACGAAGAAACATAACATTATTGGAAGAGTCCAAGCGAAAAAACGAACTCTTTCTGCCCACGGAGTACTGGTTTTCTTGTTTTAATGTTGATAGACTTCAATACACTTAGATGAAAGAACGGTCTAGCTGTGCCAACTATCCGAAAATTCTCGTCCTTATACATTTTGGCGCATTCTGAATTTTCTAGTAAATTATGTTTACAAAAAATTACTAGACTTGAGAGTAACAGATTACTTTTAGGAATTTTCTTGCCAATAAAAACTTTCTTTCCATGATACAGGAATATTCTAGCACTAGTAGAAATCAATCCAGCACAAGTCAATACAGTAATATCAAAGGTATTGATGTTACAAATATTGCTTATACAAACACGGACACTATATTACATCATAACTCATAATTGTTCAACAGTTGTTACATTAAGGCTGTTAGTGGAAGATATAGCCAACATATTGCATGTGAGTAGCAAGAATCACACATACGGAACTTCCACAAGCAAAATGTTTCAAGCAGCAGTTGGTAAAAATTCTTTTACATAACCAATACGAGCTGGTTGATCATCAGCTGGTCTGTAGTATGGCGTCCATGTTGGCTGACCAACGAATAATCGCATGACACGAGCATAATTCTACAAAAATTAAGACAGAAGATTAGAAAGTTCATCTTGTTTACATCTAAGCACATATTGTAATATGAGAAAGCACAGGTGCGGATTGCCCTCGTAGAAAGAAATGGACGTGTACCTATTAAGGTGACGTTCGTTAATAGTTTTATTTTCAAAACCAGAACATGACTTTCCATTATTGATTGATGCCCTTAGGCAATGTGGCAGCAAATGTTCCTTCTTATACTTAATACTTACTTATCAATCAGTATTAAGATGGCCTTTCAAATTAGACCTCGAAAGATTATCTTCTCCTGGCTTTATCCCTAATTGATATGGTTTGACGGTGCGAATCCTTCTCCTCCTTGTACTTCAGTCTTGTGCATCCTCCTTTCTAAGTGCCAACGCTTTCATATTCTCCTTAATGCAGTCTTTCCACCTCATCTTTGGTCTTCCTCTGCCTCAAAAGATTATGTTTCACGCCATTTATCACAAATGGTTCCCATTTAATTTGTGAATCTACTGCTTCCACAATAACTGCTAAAACGTGCTTTCACAATCATTGTTACCAATCTAATGATCCTTTCTTTAAATCTGAATAAGTGGGTAAATCATACATAGTACATCACAGATACGTATTTCCACATACTTACATTAGAATCCAGAGTAAACCTGTGATAGATTCCAGCTGGTAGCACCATCATGTCCCCTTTCTCCACAAAAATCCTGATCCATGTGTCATTTTTGTCCCGTACATCAAAATAGCCACCACCTTCAAGAATATAACGAACCTCCTCATTTACATGTAAATGCTCTTGAAATAGTTGCTTTATCTATGATGAATACAGATAAAAAGGCAAAAATCGTTAGCATATACTAACAATACTCTGTTCCTGCAAAATTGACTGCTTGGACGTTTTTGATTAAATATCCAATCAAAATAACATGATCCGTATCCTGTGTCAGTAATTGGAAACGAGCAACCACGTTCAAAGTATTGCAGTAAAGCGGTATATATTTGATATTTGGACGCGGCTCACTTAAATCACACTAAATCTGACATATGGTATGACTTAGTACATACATATTTAATCGATTTACAACTTTGAATGTCGTCTAAACATTCTTGCTCGTTCGACGATAAAATGTCACTATCATTTAAACTTATCGTGACAGTAAATGTGCACTTTATGCAATTTTCTAAAGTGTACACATATGCACAGATATTTGCTCGGATAAAGAAAATTTGAGATCACTTTGCATATAGATTTTAAGGCATTTTATTCATCACAGTTAGTGTATGATGTTGTAGCTAGCTAGAAAGCCAGAAAAGAATATATCTTAAACGGAATTACTTTCAGTTGGGACCAAATAACATTTTTACCCGTGATTTCGTTTTGAAACAGCTAGATAACATTCTAGCCTACAAATCAATACTAGGAATGGTTGACGATGACAGAGAAGAAGCGCAGACTAGAAAAGTTGAGTAGTAACTACAAAACATGTCACCATGTTCCGGACACCCACATTCCACTGACGTTCTCAGAAAAGAAGAAAGTTACCAAGGAATGCCAGGCCTTCCCGACATGACCTGATTTTGTACCTGGATTGTTATCTACTTGGTCATGGGTTAAACTATTTGTATTTTGGACATACTTTGTACTTGTTTGCAAACTAATTTAATAAATAAACTTTTTGTTAGCTCGAGACTTGTAAGCTTAGCGTCAGAGTGAAACCTTGTTATGGTTCCTAACAACAATGACAATCATGAAAATTGCCAATGAGACGTTTTTTAAGTAAATACCTTTGTTTCATAGTTTGGAAGATTCTCGGGGTCCACCGTGACAATATCAGAATAACTGTATCCCCTTTCCTTTTTTACTTGAATAAGTTCCGGATCTGTTTCAATATTATCAGCATCCAGCTGCAGAATGAGAATAATCAAATTTATGGCACCAAATGTACAATACATACCCATCTATCTATCTATCTATCTACCTATCTATCTATCTAACTATCTATCTATCTATCTATCTATCTATCTATCTATCTATCTATCTATCTATCTATCTATC
>JANTCA010004044.1:0-10427 GCA_024741275.1 Chironex yamaguchii | reverse complement strand
TCTCTGTACTGGAAATTACTGCATAACGCCCTTCCCAACAATGCCTTCCTCTTTAGGATTAAACTCTCCCAAACCAACCGCTGCTCTTTATGCAACAATGACCCTGAAACCCTCGAACACCTCTTCATCGACTGCCCCATCTCCCAGAGTATGTGGCAATATGCCTTTCGCTTGCTGACTGCGGCTTCGCCCAACCATGTCAATCAGAGCCAATTGCCCCTCTTCCCGCTACTTGGTGCCACACCTGTGCATGCTGCAGGCCTTAATGCCATTTGGCAAGCTCGCACAGTAAAGGTTTTTGAAGGTAGAACCCTGTGTCCTACCACATTATTCAAAAAATACAGTTGTCGTCATATTCATAAGATATATAACTTGGAAAAATACTCAAAAAGATTAGCTACACCAAACCCTTTGACACTTAACTTTGCAAGGACGGTTGATGGACGTTTAACCATCAACCTCCCTTGAGTTCGCCCCAAGCGGCATACCTGGCAGAGGTGATAATGCCCTCTGCCTTGTAGAATTAGTTAAAAGATGTTGTTTTTGTCTTTTGTGGAATAGCAGGTTTCACAAACATTACCTGAAATGTACAACAGTATTATTGATCATTATTATTATTATTATAGTATTATTGAGCCTCGTTTTGGGGCGCAGCCTCGTTTTGGTGTTTTGGCGTTATTTGGCAGAATTTAATTTGTGTTTTTGTTTTACCCAATCCCCAGTGCTCTAGGGCCCTGGGGAGAGGAGTTATTGGCCGAGCCTCGTTTTTGGACCCAGCCTCGCTTTAGTATTTTACCGCCAAATTGTAGTTTGAATATTTGTTGTTGGTTTGGCCGAGTCCCCTTTGCTGTAGGGCACTGGAGAAGATAAGAACCTTTCTAGCCTCGTTATGAATATTAGCCTCGTTTTCGTGTTTTTACTGTACCAGACCCGGCACGTGTTGTCCTCCACTCAGGTGAAATCGCCATAGCTGTACCTGTTGTTGCAGAGGAGGTATGGGAGAAACCTCGTTTTCACGTTGATGGTATCTTATTATAAACCAGAACTTATGTACTCTTGATAATCTTGTAATAATCAACTTGTATTTTACCCAACTTGTAATTCTATTAATTGTAATGTTTAGTGTTGATCTATAATGTAAACCTTCGATTTTATTACATGTCAATATTCTCGATTGAAAATATACGGCTGCTGGCATGTGCCAGAGTCAAATAAAAAAAAACAAAAAAAACTAACAAGTCGTAGAGCTCTGGGGTCGCATAAGCTCCTAAAAATAATAAACTCTGAACACGACATTTTGACAAAAATCAGAAACATATAGATTGTCAATCTGTTGCCATTAACTAAACACATTAAGTATTTTCATCTATTTAGCTTTGTTTTATGGTGCATTAACGTTCTTGCATTACGCCAAATTTTATAATTTTAGTTCAGAAGTTTATTCAGCACCACCAAAACGGTTAAAATACTAGACGATTTCAAATATTTTTACTCTACTCTAACTTAAATATTACCTAAAATACAATTAGCATGTTCTCTTAAGAGTGATTTGTCAAGTTGATGATGATCTTACAGCATTTTCGTTCTAAATTAATGTTTCAAAATAGAACCTATAAATTTTCTTGGCTATCATTACATTCCCCGTATCACTAAGACACTGGAAGTAAGAAATTTGTGAATAAACTCTTGTCTCCTCAAACAGGCCGTAAAAGTTTCATATTTTCCTTTTCATTGCATTATTGTCAACCAGAGTGTGTTGTAGATCACAGATAATACTTGTTTTCATGTTTTCGATACATTGACTAAGCAGATTACTGAACAAAAAGTAACTGTATAACTAACTTAATGATCACGCAAAACCTCATCTTGGTCAAGCTTAGCTACATCGGATTAGTTTGAGTTTTTCTCTTCGTACGTCATATCGCATCTGTCTTTTCCAGAACTAATGCAGACAAGATTTCAGTATAGAAATCGACTTGACTATTTGGTAAGATATGTAAACAAAAGTAAAATTAACCATTACATCTTACTTACTTAAGGTGACATGAAAGGTACCATTTGTGTTTGTGGCTGAAGTTGGTAATGCATATGCTCCCCAAGGATTAAAGGTTAAAGGACAATATCAGTCGATGCAATGGTAAGAATGAAAAGGGCAAGGAAACACAAAAAATTGTTTTACACCCTGCATATGCGGGGTGCAAATGGAGGTCAAACCCCCACACTATTGAAAAGAGTGGTTCATAAAATTCTCTCAATCACACAATGTAGTTAGTACAAATAGCTTGAATGGCCAGATCAAGAAGTCCCTAAAGCTCCTAGATCTCTCGGCTTTTTCCTTTGTTGCATGTGTGGTGTGCACGCGGAACTGACAAGGTCTACTTCAGAAAAAAGCAGATTTAAGAAACATTTTGTGATGTGAGTCGCTACTTCCGAATTATATTTTTTTGAACTGTTACACAATTACCACCACCACCACCACGATCATCACCACCATCACCATTTCATAATCACCATTTTTACTATCACCATCATTATCACCATGACCACCGTCAACACTACCATTAACATCATCACTATCATGTGTAACAACAAGTTCTCATAAACATTCACTCTGATAAACGCATCATAATCTGATACAAGGTTCTTTCGTAATGTTATTTTAATCTTGAAAGTAATTGATTATAATTTTGATACATCACGTTTCTTTTCTTGACCATTGTACTAACTCGTACCACAAACAGTGTCATCTTCAACACGGCTTCTCCCATGGAGCTGATATAACCATTAACTATGTTAGACTCTGCATTTACTGATCTTTTACAGAGAAAGGAGATAAGTATTAAAGTTTAACTGAAAGTGTTTGTCCTCTTAAGCAACAATTTCTTCCAAAGCCCGTTAACCAACAACATCTCTAGTCACAATGGAGGGCCGTAGGCGCCCGAAGGAAATTGTCCCCTCCTTTTTGCATCTTAGAATTATCAACTTATTGCGTGCCAGCGTTTCCTCTACGTTAGCTGATTTCTATTCCCGTTTTACAAGAAGTGATTTTGGCCAAAGTGTTACAAAATGAAGAGGTAACAGATGAACCTAGTTTTTGGTGGATGTTTCGAGCCCACCCCCACAATTTTCAAAGACCGACTACGGCTCTGTTAAATGATATTCAACTGCTATTGATAACAATACCTTTGAAAGCGTTACATAGCACGACACATGCTATAACGGATAATGCCTCAAGATTAATAGGTAGCTGTTTACTTGTATCTGTTGGTCATGCTAAACTATTGTCTTTGTGAACGGTAGCCTTTGGTTGGAGCAGGTACCCATCTTTCAAAGGAGGAAGGCAAAAATTTGATTTTAGAGAAGAACATACACTTTTATTTAATACATAAGCGATTGTTTGCTGTATCGCCATGTTTTCACGTTAAGGTCGCCCTATTTACTTCCATCTCTAGTATGGTTTTACCACATAATGCACGCACATACACACAAATGCACGCACATACACACATATGCACACACGCAAGCAGGCATGTAACATCGCTCTACATTGCCAATATTCAAGCGTGCTGCTTTGTTTAAGAAAACGAAATATATAGTTGGTGTATGCACGACGTGGAGGCCGAAGTCAAAGGTCATATGGGGATCTCATGACAACCAGTATGGAAGTTGACTCTCTTGAGTCATGTGACGATTATGGCCCATAATATGGGGCAGCAAGAAGATCTAGTAAAAATCTGCATTAAGTCTTTGTAAATTGTAAGAGCTGCCGAGGAAAAATAAAGCTTGGCATTGGATCCTCTAAACTTGGCGAAGTACATCGAAAATCTTGGACTCCTTGTCTTTGTTGTAACTATTTTGTACACATACATACTAGAAACGGCTTTGGGTTGCAGCTTCATGTAAAAAACTGCCAGGAAAACAAAGCAAAAATGAACAAAAGCCGAAAAAAAACCCCATCTCGCCCCCAACAACATCACAAAGCATCGCAAATACACCCTAAATAATACCTATGGGCATCTGCATCGAGATTATTTATGGCAGCCGTGTAGCTTGCAAATCTTTTATATCTACAGCGTATGATTTCCTTCCTTTGTAGAATTAATGCCTGTTCTATTTTAGACCATACTATTCTCAAAAACAAGACATTTTACCAATTTTTGTCCTATTTAAGTGTCTCTTCTCGCTACAGGTCCTTTTCCTAATTACTTGGTGAGAGACTTACCTTTTTTCACCTCATTTCGGAAGACCCCTTCTTTGCTAGTAGATGGGTAGTCCGTAATTTATACGTCGGTTACAAACAATAGGATTTTCTTTGCACCCAGGTGTTTGATTTCATACTCTTGGTACTCGAGATTCAGCTCAGACTCGTTTCATTCACAGTCAATCGTCTTTATGTTGATTATCATATTTCCAGCACGGAGTACTTTTCTTACCCTTTCGAGGTTAACTACCTGCCTTTGGTAACTGCCTCGAAGCTCAAACATGTGATATTGACTTCGAGTATCATTTAGAAAGGTTTAGCAGACAAACCTTCAATGTTTATTTAGACTTTCGTTATTGTCCTCATCATGTGAAAGGTGTTTCAACCAGGACTTAGATTAGATAGGAAAGAGCTTTGTATTTTGGAAAACTTTAAGCTAGGATTTGAAAATCCACCATTGTGGTGATGGGGGAATATTTGAAGCACAGGTTCCATCACAAGGATCACACTACAAAGGTAAGTGCTCTTGAATTACCTGTGGTGTTTGATTTTGACGATGACTTTCTCAGCTTTACTGAGAACTAATACCTCCACTCCAGTTATTCAAGGGTTGTATCAGATAGTTTACCTTACGAAGTGGGAAAGTGACTGACCTGTGTAACGTAGTTTGAACGATAAGTATGACACAGGCCAGGCGCTCAAAACATAATGAATATTTTGCTGGTTAACCCAACATCCATTCTGAGGTTAAATGTTCTGTGACCTGAGAGACCTCTGATTTTTAGGAAATGTTATTTTTAATCTAGGATTCAGCTGTTCTTAAAGGCCTGCTAGATAATTTGCGAGTACTCAGTGAAATAGCATTTGAATGGAACTAGTACAAACGTGTTTCATGATTGATTTGCTAGCAATTTCAGCCAACTTGGAACTTGATTTCTCGGGCAAGCGAAGCATCGAGTGCTTGCTTTCGGTATTATAGAAGGCTTGGTGTTTGGATTTCAGCAAAAATTACCATTTCAGCGGCCAACAGACACATTCTCGAAGTACAATTTTAAACCTTAAGTAGACGCGGCTGAGTAGATCAGTTTGATTTCAGACACTGATGTCGCCTTGTAAAATTGAGTATTTATGGTGTGTACAGTGGTAAACTTTAGATGATGGAACAAGAAAAAGTTTACTTCATGTGAGATCATTTGTTTCACTAGTTTGCACCGACCCTGTGGAATCAGTCCATATCACATGTATTTGCAGAAATAAGTATGTAAGACATTAACGGCCTTTGAAAACGGCTCTGAGTTAACCCTTTTTTATAGATGTACACGTTGATATGAAACCAAAGGCCAGATTGAATTCTCTCTAAAACAAAACGAGTCATTTGCCACGAAATTATGTGACCGCATGTCATTGATCAACTTTAAGTTCCTTGGTGCTTCAAAACATTCGATCGAAAGTTTGAATTAATATCTAAGCTTGAAGAAAGTGACTTGTATTGATGTGATTGTTCACAAAGCTTCGAGTCGTGGTTGATACCATTATTATCCCCCAGTTTCATTAAAACTGACAAATACCATGCAAGATACACCTAAGCAATAACAAACAACATATTTGACTTATTATTATATACTACTTCATTAAAATTTTGCTGTTGGTGGCACCCCATGGCACCCCATGCAAAAAAATAATCTAATGAAACTTGCAGATAATCCAACTTGCCGCAAGTTGTCCCCCGTTCCAGGGTCGAAGTTGGATAAAGAGTCAAAATTACATAAGATGACACACCTTACACATCATTTTGTAGCTTATCTATTGCTGAGTGTGGAACTGCAAACCGTTTCAAGCCTACAATGCTTGTACGCAATGATATATAAAAAGACCTGAAACCTACTCAGTCACTACTTTTCAAAATGTCGGCAATTTGTCTTTGCCACCCGTGTTGATCCTATGAGTTAATCAATTTCTTTTTGCAAATCGCAATTACGGAGACAAAGAGTGTCATTATGGAGGGTGATATCAAATGGTATTTTTGATTTGTACATAAACTTGCATATAATACGGCTAGCAGCAAGTTATCCTCCACCCTCCTTGTTCCATGTTTTGTAAAGCACCAAAATTGCATAAAGGGACCCAAGTGACACATCATTTTGCAGCGTATTTTTGCTTGAGATGGGAACTGTAAACCGTTTTTTCCTATAAGGTTTATGACTGGAGGCACATACATTGTTATGATATCTACTGGCTCTCTATATGAGCAAAAATAGCAAATCAAGACCTTGCAACAATCTTTATCCCACATGGGGCACCATGAGAGCAAATTTTTAATGAAGCATGATGCAATCCGAAATAAGTCAAATAGCTTGAGTGTCATTATTGTGGGCCATATCTAATGGCATTTTTGATTTGTAAAGAAACTTGCAGATAATATGGCTTGCTGCAAATTATCCCCCACTCCTGGAGTCCATGTGTGGTAAAGCGCCAAAGTTGCATAAAGGGACACAAGTGACACATCATTTTGAAGCCAATTTATCTCTGAGTGTGGACCTGCAAACCGTTGTCTGCTACAATGTTTGTACGCAGTGATATATAAAAAGACCTGAAACCTACTCAGTCACTACTTTTCAAAATGTCGGCAATTTGTCTTTGCAGCCCGTGTTTATGCTATGAGTTAATCAATTTCTTTTTGGAAATCGCAATTACAGAGACAAGTAACACATCATTTTGCAGCAAATTTTTGCTTGAGATGGGAACTGTAAACCGTTTTTTCCTATATGGTTTATGTCTGGAGGTACATACAAAGTTCTGAGATCTACTGGGTCTCTATCTTAGCAAAAATAGCATATCAAGAGCTTGCAACTATGTGTATCCCACATGGGGCACCAGTGAAAGCAAATTTTTAATGAAGCATTATACAATCCAAAATAAGCCAAATAGTTTGAATGTCATTATTGTGGGCCATATGAAATGGTATTTTTGATTTGTATATAAACTTGCAGATAATACGGCTAGCCGCAATTTATCCCCCACCCATGGGGTCCATGTTTGGTAAAGTGCCATAATTGCATAAAGGAACCCGAGTGACATCATTTTGAAGCCTATTTATCGCTGTGTGTGGAACTGCAAGCCGTTGTCTGCTACAATGCTTGTACGCAGTGATATGTAAAAAGGCGTGAAACCTACTCAGTCACTACTTTTCAAAATGTCGGCAATTTGTCTTTGCAACCCGTGTTTATCCTATGAGTTAATCAATTTCTTTTTGGAAATCGCAATTACAGAGACAAATAACACATCATTTCGCAGCAAATTTTTGCTTGAGATGGGAACTGTAAACCGTTTTTTCCTATATGGTTTGTGTCTGGAGGTGCATACAAATTTCCGAGATCTACTGGGTCGCAATCTGAACAAAAATAGCATATCAAGAGCTTGGAACTATCTGTATCCCACATGGGGCACCACTGAGAGCAAATTGTTTTTGAAGTATTTTACAATCCAAAATAAAACAAATAGATTGAGTGTCATTATCGAGGGCCATATCTCATGGTATTTTTCCTTGCAATGAAACTTTTAGATATTACAGCTTGTAACAAGTTGTCCCCCACCCCTGGGGTCGATGTTCTATATTTCCTCACATAAAAGGGGCTCCTTCCCTACAATTTTATATCTGTTGTCAATCAGTGTCGTCAGCATGCAATATTGCATGGTATTTGGCATTGTTAATGAAACTGAAGGAAGATACAGCTTGCCAAATGTTGTGCCCAACCCTTGGGTGGTACTGTTCATTATCTCTGTATGGATACTGATCTGATCTTCTTTTGTTTACACTGACAAGTTGGGTCTTTAACCATGTATATTATATTGGATCAGTGGGGTATATTGATTATTTTGGATACCAAATCAAGCAAAATGACTTGAGTCATTTTAGGCTCAATGACTGACACTCATTTTCTTGTACTTTTCGATGCCAAAACACCATTCTTTGCAGCAAGTCATACTCATACATGTTTTCAAGGCATCCTAGTGTAATTTTGCAATTATTTTTGCGTCTCTCCAGCGTGGTCAATTTTTGGCACAAAAGCCTTACCATTTTGCATCATCTTTGGCTCAATGACTGACACTCATTTTCTTGTACTTTTGCTAACCAATTCATCTTTCTTTGCAGCGAGTCATACTTATACACGTTTCCAAGGCATGCTAGAGTAATTTGGCAATCATCTTTATGTCTTTTCGATTTTGTCAATTTTTGGAAGAAAAGCCTTACTAGAGCCTTGCCATTTTGCATCAATTTAGGCTCAGGACTGACACACGTTTTCTTGTACCTTTGCAAGCCAAATCACCTTTCTTTGCAGCGAGTCATGCTTATAATTGCTTAGAAGGCATGTTAGAGTAGTTTTGCACACAGTTTTGTGTCTCTCCAATTTTGTCAATTTTTGGGAAAAAAGCCTTAGTATAGCCTTGCCATTTTGTGTCAGTCTAGGCACATAACTGACTCTCGTTTTCTTCTACTTCTGCAAACCAAATCTTTCCAAGCCTTTGCAAACCAAATCACCTCTCTTTGGAGCAAGTTATACCCATACATGTTTACAAGGCATCCTAGGGTGATTTTGCAATCACTTTTGCGTCTCTCCAATTCGGTCAATTTTTGGCACAAAAGCCTTACTATAGCCTTGCCATTTTGCCTCATTTTAGGCTTAATGACTGACGCTCATTTTCTTGTACTTTTGGAAGCCAAATCACCGTTGTTTGCATTCTGATGTAATTTTTCAATCATTTTTGTGTCTCTAATGATATATCTAACTAGTTTGGCCAAAAATAAGTCAACTGACGTCAGGAATGCTCAAAGGTTTGAGAGTGCCAAATTCAACTGTTTTGACATTTGTTTTATATCATTTTCTCAGAAACTACCTTAGGTCGAAGCTTCAAATTTTCAAAGAGATTAAGCAAATAAACTAGCTATTCATACATGTGATCAATTTGGCCAAAAAGACTACAGCAACTAATTGAAATCTGACGGCAACAGCTGAAAACAAAACAACTAATATATCAAAAAATATACTACCTACAACATTGACTTTTTAACAAACCGCTTGCAAGACATTGTTATTATGACAGTCCAAAGTTTAATCACAATATTTTATTTTGAGAGAGATAGTGGCACTTACATTGAAGGATCATGAGTCAAGGATTTGTTGAGACAGCAGGTCGGTCGGTCGGTTGGTCGGTCGTCATAACTTGTACTTACTTTTGTTTAGATCAATAACTCGTAATCTGCAAAGGCTACAATCTTGTAATTTCCACATAATATAGCTATATGTAAAAGGACTCCTCATTTGGAACATCGGGGAATCATGTGAAACAAAGATGGCCACCTGCTCAGGGTAGCAAGCTGCGATGTCTGTGTTGTAAACATCGCAAGGATAGATGTTTTGTGTGCCAAAATGTTGTGGTATTGAGTTATTGTGCATGGAGGATGTACATATGGAAATTTTGCGGTGTTTATGGCTTTGTGGGTCGTGGATCTTCGTCAGCAGTCAGTGATGATGAATTTCCATGGCTCACATCAAGCAAAAGTAGCAACAGCAAATCGTCCAAGACCATGTTCTCCGACCCTGGATCATTTTCATCGCTTGATGGGATGGTGGAGGTTTCTCATTTGCATTATGTTGTAAACATCGCAAGCATGGAAGGTTTGGATGGCGAAGTGTTGTGGTGTGGAGTTATTGTGCATGGAGGATGTAAACATGGAAATTTTGCAGCGTTTATGGCTTTGTGGGCCACAGATCTTCGTCAGCAGTCAGTGTTGATGAATTTCCGTGGCTCTCATCAAGCAAAAGTAGCAACAGCAAATCGTCCAAGACCATGTTCTCCGACCCTGGATCATTTTCATTGCTTGATGGGATGGTGGAGGTTTCTCATTTGCATTATGTTGTAAACATAGCAAGCATGGAAGTTTCGGATGGTGAAGTGTTGTGGTATGGAGTTATTGTGCATGGAGGATGTAAATATCGAAATTTTGCAATTTGTAAATATGGAACCTGACAGAACAAATCCTTTGAATTATGTAAGATATGCCCAGTTCAATATTTCTTCTGTCCTATGTAGTCATACTTGTAACCCACTTTGTTTTCTCTTACTTGTCATAATGTAAATGTTTTTAAGAACCTGACAGAACAAATCCTTTGAATTATGTAAGATATGCCCAGTTCAATATTTCTTCTGTCCTATGTAGTCATAC
>JANTCA010004043.1:0-30964 GCA_024741275.1 Chironex yamaguchii | reverse complement strand
GTTCTGTAATTTTTTCTATGGCTTCATACATTATCAAGACTTCCCGGCTACTTTTGGTTTAGCTCTTTTCAACATATCATTAAACTAAATACAAGTCTTACGTTTTGAATTCTACCAACATGACTCCTGCTTTTGGGGCACATAAACTCGTGTGTTTAATGTCTGTCATCCGTTTTAAGTGTTTTGTCTGTAGGAGGTTGCTCGTCCTTATTCTCTTAGTTATTAAATTTATGAAGATCCTATCTTAGTTCATAAGTTTGCTTATTCACCTTTTGTTTTAGACAACGGAGACGAGAAAAAGTTTCCTCTTCCGAACATCTTTGATACAAGCCAGAAAATTTGTAAACTGCTATACGAAAATAATTTATTCATCAAGGCATTTCAGCATTCTATACAGGTAAATGATGACATTAGAAGGTAAAAGTTTCGTTATGCTGTCACAATCCAATTTCGGGAAAAGAGAAGGGTATTCGTAAACATATAATCATAACACTTCAAATAGCCCTAAAACAGGAAATTGGAGCCCAACACGGATACTTCGGTCAAAAGCAAGGAGCAGTTGAGAAGTTATTGCATATAGCTTTTCAAAGATGGCAATACTCAAAAGCCTTGATTTATGAAGAACAAACAAAAGATTCTCCTGGAAACATTATAAGAGCTTACATAATTTGAGTGTGGTGTTAGCCTTTTGCTACCCAGTGAACGCATCGAGAATCTAGGCACACATTTAGCATGAACAGGAACGCTGGAAAACATAGGATTGCCAATGATGGTTTTTGCTTTTTATCGTTCAACTGGCACGTAGAGAAGACATTACTGAGTGGCTTGAACCAGTCAAGGCGAATCCAGATGTACTAATTGCAATGTGCCGGAATTTATCTGAAAGATTTTCTAATTGAGTTTCACAGTTTGAAAAACAATTAATATGGAGCTTGAAAGACAAGTACAAGTATTTAAACTCCTGTAAAGTACGAGTGCGTTATACACTAGGTGGGTTTGGTAAGAACTGTAAACCTTTTCATTGTTGAGCGCAAGTTAAAAACGGATACAAATAATTCACCGTTGCAGGCAAATTAACTTGCAAGTTTAATTTGTAATAAATGCCGAAATGAGATCCACGTTTTTAGTTCGCATCGTTTCAATAGGAGTAAAGTTTGTGTATACAATGAAGATGTACCAAGAGGAATAGGAGACCTTTTCCTGTATACAGTATTTCGTATTTATTATTTATTGATCTGTTTAAATGATTTGCAATATAATAAAAACTTGCAATTTCATCCCTGTATGAATTTTGTTGGAGTAAGCTGATGTAAGCCCATGCCGTTCTTGATGATGTAGCATTATGTAGGTTCATTTAAAATACGAGGTTTTAAACTTCAGTAACTACTTCTATCGTAGGTGCTTGGAAGTTGTCTGCAGCACTTTTACATTGTCCACGGAATATATGAGGTACCTGAAAGCCTAGTCAGTGAGGTAAGGGTCAGAATAACAATGTTGTAATTTTCAGTAAATCGATGTTGTTTGTTTAATCGGAGTGCCATGAAAATATTAAGTTAACAGTCTCGCCATGGCTTACTGTCTTATTACGCAATTACTATGAATATCTTTCTCCTAATTGACGTGTACTGCAGCGCAGATTTAACATACTGGCTCTTCAACGTCTTTGGTTACGGACAAATGAGCCCACACTCCGCGTGTTGTAATGTGTTAGATATGTTTTCTGTGCTCCAAGTCAAAGATTAAGTGAGGTTATTTGCATGCGATGATTTAGATGCGATGTCTACCGTTAAAGGACACACATAGCCGGATGGCTAAATCCCGCTACTCTCTGCACACTAGCTAATGACTCGATAACTCGTTATAGATGATAGGGATATGCACCGTCCAAGTCCCTGCTCTTTGTTCTTCTCTATTTCCTGTCGTTCATTTTTACTCAATGCTACGGATTTCATGCAGCTAACACTTATCCCTTGAAGGAGAATATAATTTGAGTCTGAAAATCTGCTGCTGCACAGGCATTTGTGAATTTTGAGCTTTAAATGCGTAATCGTAGGGCGGGTTCCAACTATGTTCTCTTCTAGTAATACTAGTACATGTTTTTATTCATAGAAATCTATCAACAAGGTATGCATAATGTTTTGATTTACATTGTTTGCATAAATTACTTTTCAATTCCTTTATTTTTTCAAGAAAATAAAAGCTTTGGCAGAGCATGTCAAGACAGCGGCAGTAGAATTAATTCCGAAAATCACAGTTAATATTTCTCGCTTGGAATGCGATGTGTTCTGGAAGGTAACAGTGCTGTACTGCTTTGATCCATTATTAGCCACAGAGGCTATTCTCGTGCTGAAGTATAGCTGGTTTCTTTCTAATTATGTTTATGCAAGTTAGGATTGAGGGGTTTGGATGAAATTTTGTGAAGATCCATCTTTCTTCGCATACATTTGTTGTGTGTTAAGTGGCTGTGCTAAATTAATTTTTTATATTCGTAAAGGGTTAAGCAATTAATATTTGCAATAAAAATGACTCTGATCAAGGTTACATATAATAGTATGCCTATTTATTTTTTTGATTCATTTTTTATCTCGACCAAGGCCGCAAGATGATGATGATGATGATTCATTTTTTGTTGTTCTTTATTTGTTTTTATTGGGGTATATTTGGAGGAGTTTACTTCTTGTGGTCTTTTTCTTCAACACGTTTGTGGAGGAGCAACTATTTTGCTCAATCAGGATCTTTCTAAAAATGAGTGTAATGTTCTCTCCAATTTGTCAGGCTTTGCAGTACAGACATGTGGACCATGACTTTGCTCTTGGAATGCTTTGCACTTTGCCCTCAGGGTCAACCACTTTGACCCTGCAGAACATGAAAGAAAAGTTTGGTACAAGACATTCAAGAATTGAGGTAATGCTTAATGATGTAATTTGAATTCAGCGTTTGTGTTTTGTTATAATCCATTCATATCCTTTCTCGTGTATCTTCTTCTTGTAACTCTTCGCTTCTTATTTCTGTTTCCAAAGACGGCTGCTAAAGTTGGAAGAGACTTTGCAGCCTTAAGTTCTAATCAAAAGCTTTATGAAGAATTCAAGACGATCGAATCGTGCAGTGTTTGGGGAAAACGACTTCAGGCTATGAAGGTACGTTCCGAAAAAGTTTTTGGCAGTCTCTGGTTATCTTTTTTTACTGTTTGACTATAAGCTGTAGAACTGTCGACATTTATTGTCAAAGGTTTATCTTTTTCGTCCTCGGCATTACATGCCTTCGTCTTACAGCACGTTTCGCATTACAGACATTAGTATTCCCTTTTCATTATTTTTAGAGCCCCATGTATCACCCCGGGCACGAAAACCTGTCAAAAACCTGTCTGACATTGGCGTTGGACAAGCGTTGGTCATAATTATGATTACATATTCGCAATGAGTGAATTTATCATAGCACGATGAATGTATGGTAATCAATTATTTACTACACCGTTCTCCCTCCCAGTACCGCCTCTTCCATACTGTTTTTGCTTGTGGTTAAAGGTTCTTAAACTCGCAGTATTAGGTTTGCAAGATCGTCGTCATACGTGCTAAGCGACTCACCACCACGGCCTTCACGGCTCTCTTTGTACCAATAAGTACCAATATGACAATCGCACTTGGTGACAGAAGAGAAATTTCGTTTTGATTTATGCTTGAGAAGCACACTGGAAAAGTTTTATAACCAGTAACCTCCCTAAGCACTGTCATGATATTTGAAAAATGATTTTGTCTTTGTGCACTAGAGGATTATTTTCAGTGCAAACATTGACATGAAAGTGGGGATTAACCTGTTCGTGAAATAACGCGTATGACTTGTAACCGTTATCATCAACTTTGTAGATTCCTTGTAAAGATATCTGCAATCTTGGTCTGGATGACAAGACAGCACTTTTGAAGAAAATTGTATCACACAAGGACACTAGCCTGGAATTGTTAAATGAATTTGTACAGTAAGCCCAATTTATTATCAACCTCCTTTTCAAATATTTCATATGTACCTTGATGAGGTATGTTCGCTTGAGATTAATCATTTGCTGAAATCAGCCTTGGCCGATAAGCCATTAATAAACGCAAAGGGATGTTGCTTTTTGGTTGAATAGTCATATTAGGCCCGCTCACTCACATACTTGACAAGATATTGATCATTTTTGTTTGGTTTACGATACTAAAATAATTCTGCCCCGTTGTTTTGAAAGGAAAGCTATAATTCTTTATGATTATACAAACGGCCACAAAAACAAACAATATTAACATGTTTGTAACATCGCGCCATTCGAGGCGCAAATTATTCACGACGTTTAAAACACAGCACGCGATTAATTTCTTATATGTTTACTATATAATACAATATAGTATAGCGCAAATTATTCATGACGTTTAAAACACAGCACGCAATTAATTTCTTATATATTTACTATATTATACAATATAATATACCATACTATACTATACTATACTATACTATACTATATTATATTATATTATACTATACTATACTATACTATACTATGCTATGCTATGCTATGCTATGCTATACTATACTATGCTGTCTTATGGTATACCATGGTATATTGCTGTACACTGTACTGTACCGTGCTTCATAAGTTATATTATGTAATATAGTATATTGCATTACTTAAAATGATATTATTTGGTATCTTGTTGTACATTTTCTTGTATTGCATTATTTTTCTCTTGTAGGGCATTCTCTCTGGAGAAAGCGTCCGTATATCTGCTATATTTAAAGACCTTACTGCTACCCCAGTCATCTGTTAAACCAACTGTCACTCCGCAATTTATGGAAAACATGCATGCCGTGGTGAAATGTCTACAGGATATTGGAAACTCTGATTTGCTGCCATTGATGAATGATTGTATTCAGCGGGTAATACCTTGATTCGTTTATGTCCATTTATTAACTTTGGCTTACTATCTACGATTTTTTGTGCCTATTGCTTTCTTCAAATATGTTATGCATATTTTACAGAGGAAAACAAGACGTGTCCCTTTTACTCCTCAATTTTCCTTAAACGAGTTGAGTTGAATGTAGTGCAAGAAGAAAGCACAGTTCAAAGAACCTTCTGACTTATTTATCTCTTTGTTTGTTTATGCCTTATTCATACTTTTATCAATGTTTAACCTTATTCTTTTCGTAATTCCAATTTTAGTCTCGTCTGGGGTTTGACAGGGCCAGGAAACACCACTGATCATCGTCAATTATTTTTGTCTGCTTTGACATTAGAAAGTCGATTTTGCTTCTTTCGTTTTATCCACATTAGGTTAGCCCCTACGATTATGAGCGGTTAATCTTTGTACTTGGAGCTATCAGACGCATTTCTCCACAACCTATTGGAGGGATCGAAAAGGTAACAATATCTGACGAATGTAGAAATGAGACATGAAAGCATTGCTTGATAGGAAGCCTATTTTGATTGGGTTTTTTATGCCTGCTGGGCTTTATGTTGTTATCTGGTTGGCATGTAGCACATGAATCACGCATGCATTGAGATCTGTCGCCATAGGTTTACTACGGTCTTCATTGTTGCCACATCCTGACATTTGAATTTTTGCACGAGGATCTGTTGCAGTAAACAGTTTCTTTTTAGCAATTTGATTTTATAACCCAAGCTGCCTCGTAGTATTGAAATTATCAACGACTTTTGAAATTCTATTAGAAGAATGCAAGCAAAGTCGACTTAACGGTAAATAGTTACAAAATGTTAAGTAGCCCGGAGTGAATAATGGATTTGTTTTATCTGAGTTAGCAACAGTATTTTTATAACGTTTGAATTTTTTGCCCTTGGTCTGTTTCTAGTTGCCATTTTAATTCGTGTTATTACGACATTCCCTAAGAGTGGAAAATGCATCGACGGGCATTTTTTACGTAATGCAAAATTCCTTGACCGTGGAGGTGATGTAGGGCTTATATGGGTTTTTCGAGTTTTCAAATTTTCTTCTGGCTTCTGTTAAGTCAGTTGGACTTTTCAAATGTCTCATCTCTTTTGTCGTAAATGTAATTTGTTTATGCGTATGTTGTTGCTTTTTTCTATGGATATTTCTTGTGTAAGTGAGTCAGATGAGTTCATTATCTTGTAGTCTACCGTGAATTTGTTTCATAACAGGGCATCCGACTTCTCGAAGTTTTAACCAATTATGAAAGGAAAGTTTCTCCATCACACACTGAGTCGACAGGATACCTGGGCATTGACGAGGACGAGGTAAGATAAATGAAGTTATCTCTCTACGTGCTACCACATCTTCATCTTAAGGTGTGCAAAGTATTAACTAGTAACGTTATATGGTAGAAGTTGAAGAACTCCTTCTAAAGATACGAAATACCTAAGAAATTCTCACAGTGCCATCTGTCACTGAGAAATGTGTTAGCAATGTATTTCAATAGCGATTGAGCTATCATTTGAAAGTAACTTCCATGCACGTTTTAAGTATTGAAAGCAAAGCTTCAGTTTAAAGAACAATACCTTGAAAGCTTTCCAAAATTGATCACCATCATACAAGTTAACAGATTAATGAAAATTTAGTGTACTGAATAATTGAAATTTTTGGTACTGCTGCAAACCGTACTCCTTTTTCCCCACCAATGTTGGTGTGTGTACGCGTGTGCTCGTCTGTACTCTTTCGTTTGTTTTGTGTTTGTTGTTGCTGTTATCAGGTATTTTTGTTAGTATGAAACTATTGGAGACTGTTCTTCTTTAATCAAGAATGATAGTTGCAGCAATAAGTTTACAAGTTGCAATATAACGTTGCACTCGCTTTCTATGCAATTCAGTTTTTGCGAGGAGACAAGATAAATTCATCGCTTGCTGAGAAAAGACTGCCATTTCATTCTTTGATGGACAGCCAACCATGGAAACTTATCAGTGAGTACATGAAAAAGTAGAATATTATCAAAATTCTTAAGTATTTTAAGACGTGTAGCTGTTTCATATTTGTCTATCAACTACCTGAGCATTTTTTCACATGAAAGATGGCCAGTGTGGAGAGCATCTGCTTATGCCTGTCCAAGGTCCACTACAGCTGTAGTGGACCTTGGATATGACAGTATATCTATACTTAGCAATTTCCATGACACAACCAAGAGTCCTGTAAATAAATTGTATAAATAACGTGGAAAAGTAACTCGTGACTTGACTTGTACTCGAACGCGAAACTCCTACGTACTGTACATATGCTCTACTAATTGAGTTATAGATCCATCGTCACAAGTAGTGACACCTTGCCACTTGCTTACGAATTTCCTCCTTTTGTAAGTATCACACCCTGCTCAACGCAAAACAAGCCAAATCTCAATTCGCTTCCCTCCAAGGGTAGATCTCCCGTTGCCAATGTCTTAGATGCGAAGAATGTATTAACCATTATCTCGTAGATGTGGTTTAGACGACTTTATAAGTGGAAGAAAAGTGGCATAGTAATTTTTAATACACAACAGTATAATCCTTTGCGAGAAATTCCACAGCACAGCCGGTATTCTAATGGCAAAGTTTCACAGAATCGTCATTCCACAACCTTAAGGTTTGCGACGTTGTAACTTCGTAAATTGGTCTCCTTTTTTGTCCTTCGTTTTTTTTACAGTGACCGAATTAGTGTCGGAAGAAGCAGTCATAGAGATCGAGCCAATTGTTAAAGCTCTTGGTGTAAGTTGATCCCGGGGTTTTTTATCAATTTTGTGCAATTTACTGCGGTGTTGATGTTTGCAAATATTTCACACAAAGTCGATTTTCATTTGCAAGTTTTGTAACCATTGCTTCAGGGTGGTCATCTGTTAGAGTGACCGTGTCATCTTCTTAATTCCTAACTAAATTGAATGTTAAATACATGAATTAAAATGAGAATGTTCCGTTAGCGGATACATTCTTCTCACGTCCAAAAGGGCCAAGTTACAGATTTTGTATTTAATTTTTCTTCGCTAGCCCCACGGAACTAATTTTTGTTTATCATTGGCATTCAAAACACGTCTAAGTCTGCTTACTTGTGTTTCCTCAGTTATCAGTTGATCAGCTGTACTCCGTTGCAATTCATGAAATTGGCACAAAAGCCGTCGATGGTACTGAGAAAAGTGCAAAGAAGAGGCGAAAGTATGAAACCAGTTTCCGGTACGAGGCTGTTGAAAATCTGCTGAAAAAGATTGTCAATCCTGAAATGCTGATTGCTGCTGCAAAGTGGGTTGCAAAAATTTTGCCTTTAGGTATGTTGCGTCCACAAAACAATTTTACTTTTTTTAAAAATGCCTGTTTATCATTAGCAGAATCGATTGTGTCATATTGTGTGAATTGATATAGGTTTGGACAAAGCAGTGCTACAAATGTAAAGTGTATTACCACGTACCACGACATTTTCCTTTTCTTTAAATTGCCTTAAGTCTTCCTTTGAGTTGTGTTTTCGCATTTTCGCATACATTTAGTCAAATTTGGTGCCAGTCTTCACTGTGCAGATTTTTTTCCCGTAGCAAATTATATTTCCTTCAAACGCCTCTTAAACTGTTTTATCCTCTCATCACCGTAATCAACCCTTATACAAGTGATACGTCAATGGTGTTTGTATTAAAACTTTATACCCTGAATTCAGGTGAGCAATCGTTTCTTGTCATTTTGTACGCTTTATTTACGCTTAGGCGAAGGAAAAGTAAAAGCATTATCTCTATGTGTTGATACAGCAAAGACCTGGGGCAGCAAATGTGGTCCACAGGTAAACTACGTGATATTATTTACCTCCATCAAGCGCCATTTAATTCACAATCTTGAATCCTACCTTTGTCTACCTGAATTGTCGATAGCTGTGCAATTATGTGCGGCGCGAAATTGTTATGTATAGGCCTTATTTGTAGTTTATAATAAATGCTGCTATGCTTTAACGGAACACACAGAAAGCATACAAGTGCAATACAGTACTCATGTCAGTAGCAATACGTTTTATTGATTAGTGAAATGAATTTCATATTCACGTATAAAAGGTATGTAAGGAATTGATGCTTTGTTTACACTGTGTGGAACGTGTTGTTAGTAAATGATGATCTCGTTTCAAAAAATCCTTGTATTTAATTAACTAAATTTGTTGTAAAAGTTTTTTTTTGTTGTTAATGCTGATTTTTTGGGGCCGTCACTTTAGGGAGGGGGGATTTTTCCCTTTTTTGTGTTTTCCTTTTTTCAATTATTTCATCCATATACAGCTGATATAAGCTTCTTGCAGGAAGTCATGTTATAAATTCCTCTATCTGAGCAATTCTACCTTGAAACATGATTGATGTTACTTTACAAAGGAATAGTTAGAGAGTAGTACTTCTTTGGACATCTCGAAAAATTTCACCCATTGTTGGATTGAATCTAGGCCCCTCGTGCTTATAAGTCTGTTTATCTAACAACAGTTCCACTAGAGTTTGGTGTATTGTGTATATTTAGTGATACAGATGAAAACAATTTTATCGATGTTCCTGAAGCATAGGATTAACTATTACAGCTGCATGGCATATGTTCCCACTAAGCATGGTCAGTTTCTTGTTATCTCTTATCCCGAATATAGTTACCAATGCTACCAAACTAGTTTTGATTTCTATTCTTATTACCACTGCCAAGGACGTAAGGTTGGCGGTATTATTTGTTTGTAATTTTTACCTGAGTTGTCTGTTGGTCCAAGGGAGAACTCATTAATTTCAGGGGTGATCCTGATAACTGTCTCGATTCTGAGGTCATTTTGAAATTTTTGACAATGATATCTTCCTAAAACTACAGCTAGTGAAAACACTGTTACCAAGACTCTTTTAGTACAGCTCATTTGAGTATTTAGAGAACAGAAGATCCCACCTGACCCCAATGGCATGACATGATTTGCACTCTTAGAGCGTAGTATTTTAGCGTAGTTTTCTCCTTGTCTCTCGTCCTCTAGGCTATCGAGAAGGTGAAAGAAACCTACGTTCGGTTCAATGAGTTGCTGAAACGAATTCACACAGAGACAATTTTACTGGATCACAGCATAAGAGATGAAACCTTTTTGTCACTCTGCAATCAACCTGCAACATTGATATGTCGTCTTTATGAAGATTTTGGTACCGTTGACTCTTTGCCTTGCGGGAAAGTTTCAGAAGCTCAAGGTAGAGCTCTCACGTTACTCGAAACTCTGTTAGCCTCAACTTGTCTTAGAGATCACTAAAGATATAAATGTATTTCCTGTAGTTCAGTAAACCAGTTCATGGGCCTACTTTTGCATGGTCAGTTGGTTGTCTTGCGTTTATCCCCGTTGTACGTTTCTTAGTGTTTTCATAAGCGAACAAACAATTATTACTCCAATATAGAACGTGTTGAAATGTTTAGCCCCTAATTTATACGAAAGTACCGTTTGATTGTCTTACACCAGTAGATAGCTTACTTTCCCTGGAACGGATTTAAAGTGTTTTTACTTTTTGTAGGAAAGGGGAACAATAGCATGCTTCCTTTATTAATTAAACCCCGGCATGTTTCAAACCTGATGTTCTTCACTGTTCCCGTCTTCCTAATGAATATTCGCGGTTGTCTACAAGGCCGAGATATAAGGCTGGAGTGTCAGATGTCTGAGATTGAAACGATTCTTGAGAAAACGGAAAGAGTTATTGTACAGGGCCGTAATTCCTGGGAGGCTAGGGGGGCTTAAGCTTGCCCAATATTTTCAGTGTTACTTAATAATTAGGCTATGTATACACACTAAGCCTTAGACACCATTCTTCATAATTTATATTCGAGAGGACAATGAACAGGCCATTCTGGTGTCACTCAGAAACCCTAAAAAACTCTAGAAAATATGAAACTTAGATTCTCTTTGACTAGCCCCCTCAATAATTCAATGGAAACGACGGGTCTGTTGGAAAATCCCTGTTGATCCATTGTGAAGAACCTGTGCAAGCAAATGAGAAACTCCGAAGAAGCACGTGGCCATTAGTTTTTGCCTGGTGCTGCCACCTGACAGACGATATCGAGTTCAGGGTTGACGCTTTTTTAACTGGATAACTTTTTTAAAAGTTTGTTTTTATATTGACGATTAATCGATTAAGATAGACTATGGGTCATAAATTAATCGATTATGATTTTTCTAATCGCGAGAGCCCTACTTTATACATGATGAAACTAGAAAGAAGACTCCATAAAAGAGTCTTGAAATTCCGTTATGTAAAATACTGTTCTTTTATAACCATCACACATCGTGCGGTCGTGTGTGTATTCGCATGGAATTTGAATTTGGCCTCGCTGGTGTTCATGTGAAGTGACTGAAACACGGATTTCGTTATCAAAATGATGGAACATCTGTATAAGGCATTAAAATATTGAGAAGATAAATTTGTTGATATAGTTACTGAGTAGCTTGCTAACACAAAACTTTATTAGTCTCCGCAGCAAAGCAACATCTCACATTATTTTTTTCCCTTTGGGTGTGTTCTGATTTGATTGTTCAATGCGTTATTAATTGTACGTTGACTAGTGTGTTGTTGGACTGCTTGCTTCTTTGTTTGGAGTGCGGTTTGAATGTTGCTATACTAAGTGGATTTTTTTGAATCATATAGATGTGTACTCACTGTATACTCGCTGTATCGACACTTCTCTATTTTTCCATCCGTAACGAAGTCCCTGTGCACCAAAAAGACGTTTGAAACTCATAAAACCATGAGCCTATACACGGGATTTTACGTTATATTTGATAAGGTTTTGCGGCCATTACATATGCAGATGGTTATTTGATTTCTTTTTCTCTTCTTAAGATGTTAACAAAATTGTTTCCAGCGTAGCTGATATAAATGACTGCGCCCTATCTAAATTAGAAGCCCATCTATTGGAGGTAAGGAAATTGCGTATGGGTTCTTCTTATTCATTAGTGATGATCAGTAGAGCGATAAAGATTACAATGACGTGATAACGTGTATAAGTTTAAATGGGGATGGCCCAGAAGGTGGCAAGAGTACCCACACTGAGTATACCAATGATGATAAAAATGACGATAACACTGATTATTCTTGTGAAGTTTCATTTGTGGTGCTGTTTGCATGATGCTTGTTAAACGAGATACCTGTGCAATACTAATATGGCTTCTTTTTTCAGAAATGGTTACTGTCAAGCACACGTGAAGCTCAATCAGAAGTTTCCGATCATGATGTTACAATGGTATGAAAGTCGCTCGACTTCTTTTTTCCTTATTGAGCGCCATTATCAAAATTTCTCAGTTCGTTCTATAAAATGATATTCACTAATTTGAGTCATTGATAGAAAGGGCAGTACATTTTATACTGAACCTTCTCGTCATCGAAATCACAGAGTAAACTGAATTTGGTAGGCACTTACCGTCAAGGATGCTTAATCACCAATTGCACATAGCATGAATTAATATTAAGTCTGGATTTTTGTTGCTGTAAACAAAGAAAAGAATTTTATTTCTTAAAGTCCTTTTTTTGGACGCTAACTTAAGACTAATGTATTGGTACATTTTTATTGGTTTTTTGACTACTAGTTTTGTTGCTGTTGTTGTCGTTCAGGTCACTCTACCCCCTGGTGATGTCATGAACTTGTCGTCTCCATTCACCTCTGTTTTTAGTGCCTTTGTTTAGCTTTTTATATTTCTTCTTGTGAGTGTCCTGATGTTGTCAAACCACTTTGTTGCGGGTCTTCCCCTACCTCTTTAATTTTTTTTCATGCATTATCAATTTTTCTAAACTGTTATCTGCTCTTTTTATGTGGCCATCGTAGTAGGTCAATTGTCCTTTTCTGATAATGTTTAATAGTGATCTGTTTGTATTTGGGCTAGTAGCCATTCATTCGTTCTTTTAGATGTCCAGGGTACCCATAGGAGTGTTTTCCATGCCCAAGAGTTCAAAGGCTTCAATCTTTTTCATTTCCTTATTGTCCATGTATCACGTCCAAATGTAACAAGAGGAAATACCTGTGCTTTAGTTACTCTTATCTTAGTATTTAGTGTGATGTTTTTGTCAGCCAAGCCTAGCCTCCTAATTTCTTTTGTGCGATCAGAGGTTCTACTTAATGCATAGCCAAGAAAATTAAATTCATTGACTAATTCAATGGATTCTTTATCTACTTCAAAGTTGTTAATTTCTGCCATCGTCATTACTTGTGTTTGTTTTTTTAAACTTACTAGTATTACTACTCAATACCACAACATTTGTCTACGATTTCACTCGTACTTGAGCATCCACGCAACGAGATACAAATAAATACTTATAATATTCTCCATCTAATAGATGAAATTCGCTTTTTGTTGTATAACTTTGTCCAGCGCTATTCGAAGCATGACTTTTATATGATGTTTAGGTTATAATAATTTTAGTGGTACAGACTGTATTACTACTACAATCATCTTTGAAATCATACTTTGGAAGTAAATTAATACCGATTAACCAAGAAATGATTTATTGTTATTCAGTTAATGGCATTAGCCACAAACGATTACTTGGTGATCTCATTGACTGATGAATGCAATAGTGAAATTGTTTCGTATTTCTCGGTGACTTTTTTGGCGTTTTTACATGGCAGCAAGGTGATGTTTCGATGCTTATTTCTGATGATTGCCCAACTTCATCCGAGGAGGATAACCTTAAGAGGTATGTATTTTTTAAAACGTACGCTCCTCTTGAAGAGAGAGAGAGCGAACTATTTTTCCTGTATTCCTTGTCCCGGGGTTTTCTTTGTTCTGCTGCTCCACGTTCGTAGTAACTTTAGACTCCAAGAATGAAAACTTTAACTTTTTATGCTCGTTTTCGTATTTTCAAATTCTTTTTGCCATTCCCTGCATTTGTTAAATTTCTTTCTCTACTTAATTTTTCTCTTTTTCTCCTTTGTAAATTCGAATTCTTGCCTGCTCTTAATGGGGCCGTGCTGATTGTAGTGACCGTTTGCAATTTGCTGTTTGTAACTACTTGCTACTTTTTATGTTTTCCTTTCATTGAAAAACTATCTGCAAACAATTTTGATATTTTTCAACATAGTCTCGTAACATTCGCCGGATCTCAACACCGTTATATGTTTGCTATGTGTTCATCAACTTTCTGGTCCTCGACCCATAGACCCCAATATTGTATGCTGGTCCAAGTTCAGTAAGATTGTACGGTCCATTCCCGTTACTTATCAGCCATCTTATGCTATCATTAATCCCATCTCTCTGCATCAAAACACTTAAGCCACCTGTAATTTTTGTCCTCAGGAACGCATGAGGTGCTTAAATTAGGGTGTAGCACAAACGGCTTGACTTACTGGGACGGGATCAATAGCAGCATAGAATCGTTGACATTATCGTTTTGTACAGGCATCTGATTAAATCAAGCTTTTTTCCACTTGACCTTTTGTCTAGGAAATGCTTTTCTAAAGCTGAATTAAATAATCTATATGATTTTTTTTCTCCTAGGGTCGTTTACATGCTGAAAGGCCGTGAATCAGACTCAATTATTAGCACACTGATGGCTCTTAAGTCGATGGTATGTTGCAGCTTACACTTCGTTATAAAAGTGCTGACCTGGATAGCGGGATGTCTTGAGAGGTTTAAACAAGAGTGCTAAACCAGTAAAAATAGCGAAAAATGAAGTGCATTCGCCAGCAGATCAAGACCCAGTTACAGAATTGGATGAATTAAACGCATGTTATGATCATTCCCATTGACCTGTTTAGTTTAGCAGGACAGGTGTCAAATTTTCAGTCGAGTGACTCATTTAAGCTCAAGTGGTCATAGTAAAACTGTTCCTCACTCAAGGCCTCCTTGTCTGTTTCTATCTGGAACAAGTATAAATGGCGATAAATAGATTTTTTGTAGGTCCAAACGTGTGCTCCTCGTAAGCCTATTTCCCTACAAAAGCAACCAATTTCACGACTGGACGACGAGGATTGAATGACTAAGAATCTTTCTACTGTTCCTATTAAGCTGTCAAGCTCAGCAGAAAAGGCGGCAAGTTTGAATTACGGGAGGCCCGGTACTATTCTCGGGTGGCCTTAGTTAAAACATAATTTGTTTTCTAGTGTAGCAGCGATCTATTTTCTTCAATGGACCACATTTAACCACAATGAAGGTGACTTCTTCCGCTTCGGCCTTATACATACGTCGTGTCTCTCGAAAATTTGACACAGTCCCAGGCAAAATCCCGAAGCTTCATTGGTGTCGGAGCAAAAAAGTGGTTGGTTGTACTATTAAGGTTTCAAAAATTAGACAAGCAAACGAATGCCACTGCCCCGAAGAAATACTTTAACAAATAAATGCTTTCTAATTTTTTTCCTGTAGGAAACGTCGTATGCTGCAAGATACAGTCACAAAATTAGGTCGATGCAAGCTCTTTTCAGCTTAGTTCCCGCATCCATCATCGAGAAGAAAGCCAATAAGTCCCTTGATGTAATCAGGTTAGTACTGTTTTTTACAGTTTTTTAATTTCATTATAGAAGTAATAGCAAAAAAGCACTATCTCATTAACTAACATCTGCTGAAACTTGTACTAAATTTGTTTGTTATACTTAACCGTCTTAAAAGCTAGAGCCTAAGAAGTAAACACTTAAGAATGCAGAGTGCGAACTCTCATTTTATCAAAAGAGCCCTGACGGAGATTGTCCACTTTGCAGTTTGTTTGGTCTTACTCTTGCTATTTGGTTGATAGATTTTGTTCTCGTATGTTAACGTTTCAGAAAACTTTATTGGGGGCTGATTAACATTTGTTGTATTTATTGCTGTCGTACAAGGAGCACCAACCAACTCGATCCGTCGTTTATGAAGTGTAAGAAGAAAATTATGCAGCAAAAATTTCAAGGTTTGACGTCTTCAGACTCAGAATCAGAGAGTGAAACACGAAACTAACTAGTCTGAACAATGGATTTAAGTAATAAATTTACCCTAGTTCGGAATTCATTCTTCTGAAACACTCTATGACTAAAATTAATGTTAAAACAACTGTGCCCTTTTTTCGTAGCTGATAAGATAAGCTGGTCACAATATGTGCAATTTCTGTCAGATATGACCCTTTGTTTACTTAGTACTTAATGTATTCTAAAGCTCCTTAAAATGGTACGTTAATTGTCAATTATTCTGTAACACAGGGGCTCATAGGAGATGTCACGTAGACCTCTTTAGAGTTGCGGTGCTTTTGGTTGATACTGAAAGCAATAAACTTTTTTATTGATCCATCCTTTCATTTTTTGCAGGGAAGAGTTCGTTTGTTTCGTTTATCTTCGTGAATTAGAAGGACTACACATGTCGCAATCGGTCTCGGCCTTTTGCAGATGTAACAAGGAGGGGCTCGTGAAAGGGTTGTGGCGGAACCACAATCACGAACGGAAGGTATTTGTATTTCCTGTACATATTGCCCTAGCAACTGGTAAAAATGTGTAGTCCAGTTATGGTCAATCGCATGTGATCTTTTACATTTGAAGAACAAGATAATAAATTATTTTGCTTTCAACTCTCCCCCTCCCTCCCTTACAATTACACGAAGCATGTATAGACATTATGGTTTCATGCCTTGCATTAATTAGAATTAGAATATGTACAATTTACTAAGTTATACTGGGTGTTTTCTTTCTACATTAATAAGCAATGCAAATAACATATTGCTGAAACATCTCTAATCTACAGCATAACTATTTCCAGAGGATTATAGGAGAATTTGACCGATTTAACATTTAATGCATTAAACCTTAACTTTTACAATGTATTTCATCTGATTTGTTCAAATGTGTCTGTATTATCTTTCTGACAGGCTGTTCGCTTAATTAGTGACCTGTGCATCGATTTTAAAATCTATGATCCTCATCTTTGGAATGTTTTGCTACCGCAACTGTTGTCATTTGGAATGGTAAGTGGTCATTTTGATAAGAAGAAAATAGGAACTGCTGAAGAATTTAAACGGTGAAATCATCTTAATTATATTTGGGACCAAGTATCTCTAATGATTTTCGTTAGCTTTTACACTGGGAACTGTACTAGAACAGTTCTACTCAATTGACTCCTTGGTAACGCCGGGTTGTCTATTTTAATGTCATCTTCGACACGGAAAAATTGATTGTTCAGTAAGCGATCAGTACCCGTGTAAATCCCTTCCATCCGTTTACACTGGACCTCAAGTGGAACCGATCCAAACTAGGACACTTTGGAAAGCAATCCCAAACTAGTACTGATATCAGATCCATATCGGTGCATATCCATCAGTTCCAGTGTAAACGGAAAGACTATCTTTGTTCGTTTTTGGACGTATCTTTGGGATCCGTTTTAGTGTAAACGTGATCTAGCTCTATATTTTTGGGCGTCAGGAATCATGCGGTGTGGTCATTTCAAGAGAAGAACCGGGATCCAACTGTTTTTTTACCTTACTTATTATGGTGATAATAAACAACTGTATGCAAGTAGAAACGTATTTATCGTACAATAACTTACTAATACGTTTTTTGACAAAACGTGGAAGGATATATACTAAAAAGAACAAAAGGCACTGTATATGGAGACGAAGAGGAAGAGCAGCATTGTATTAATATTCCGAGGTGAGAATCACCTGCCGTTTTTGTGGCAAGTAGGTAATGCTATATTAGCAATTGTTGCTTTAAATAGAATTAAAAAGTAACAAACTTCGTTTTCGAAAAAGCGAAAATAAAAATACGGATATAAACTCATGATATACCAAGTAGGTACAATCTCGAAGTCTTAACGTTTAAAGTGAGATGCTCCATTTTGTAGTTGATGCAGTCTCCCTTGCATACCTTTTAGATCCAATACCTAACACACGTGTTGGTCTCCGTGTCAGGTGTGTCGGAACTACGGGAGGTAAGTACTTGTTTTCATTGTGTTTGTAACTGCCTAAGCCTACCCCTACCGACAAAGATCAGACATCTTTAAAGACAAGTATCCTCTTTCCTTTGGTAAATGACGTCTATAAAGACGTCTACGACAATCTCCAGCTTGTTGTTATTTCCGAGGAAGCTGCGTCTGGTATATATGAGAACAGTTTTCCTCCATTCTTACTTATATTTATTTCTGTTCTACTTTCGTCAATTTCTTCAACGTTGTAGCTGCCATGCCTGCCAGCAATGTGGAAAAGTGTGATAAACGCCCCGTTGCTTTCAGGTACGTAGTAAACCTTGAGGTTGGTGGTTTTTTTGTTCTTGTTGACTTTCAGTAAATGACGTTTCTAAACGGTATAACGAAATATAAAACGTCTTGATGACAGATGGAAACTAAATCTAGTGTTTTCGTCTCGGATATCATTAAACGTTTTTTTACCTCTTGTTAAGTGTCTCTACGAAGGCATCATGTAGTGTAGGATGGAAGATTTTAGTAACTTAATATATTTTCAGAATAGAATTAATAAATTTTAAACGTTAAAGCACGGGTTAAGGTAAGATAAAGTTTTAAAAGTTTAATTTAGTAAGTCATGACTCATCATAGGTTCTCCCAAACAAATTAAATTTCTTTGTTCGTTTTATTTCGTTTGACGTCAAACAAGTTGTTCGACGACTTGAGTCCTGATCGAATGTTGATCCGCCCTTGCGCCATAATTCAATGTCTTCTAATAAATATTCTCTGGCAAAATGTTCATGATCAATGCTAACGTAGTGCATTTAGTTTCTTTCTACAACTGTTTTACGATGTGTATATAACTGAAAAAAGGTAACTTCAAAGATCTGCATTGAATACGCAGGCCCAGATCGTGTTGTTTATGATATCTGGATTGTTAATGACAGAAATTGTTAAAAACAGTATGTTGGAGATTTGCCCGAATTTGGATTGCAATATATTTTTCGTTATTTACACTATAAGAATTATCTCTGGTAGTCAAGCAGAGAAGTTCGTTCTTCAATAAAGTCAATCGCTCGTGCTTAATAGACCTATCAAGATTTGTTAAGTTTCAAGACGTAGAGAAAATACTCCTAGATTTGATAAGAATTCTGGGAAGTAATAATCATTGGTCTGCAAAATTATGAAAAAACATCCCGTGATACCATAAATTTTAAATGCGACAGGATTTTTTCTCTTTAGCAATCAAAATTATTACCAGCTTTTCCATCATATGCTTACGTGATCGTTTTCTGCTGCAAATTGGTCACAGTGATCTGCATTATTTACTATGATTGTTTCATGAAACCCGCATGTCCATGACAAACGTCCATCGTAAGTACGATAGCAAATGTGCTCAGTGTTGATGCTAGATATCAAATTAGCGAACTAATGACAGTTAAAGTAATCAATATAACTAGTTCAACTCGGTAAAGCTGTTACTATGTACTCTTTAAAGCCAAGTTCAAATGGTCAATAGATTAAACATTCTTAATTACTTGACATCCAAATTACACATGCAGAAATGTTCCACTCGAGTTTCTCAACGATTTCTTATTTTATTTATTTTATTTTGATTTTTTATTTACTTTCATTAAACTAACTAATACCAACATATGGTTTTGATTACAATTATCCATTCCTTATCGTCGTTGTTTCGTTGATTTTTAATTAGTGTTTCTCAATGGAATAAAACCCTTTTGATTCTGACCTAGTGGTTTAGCTATCAACGTTGCCTTGGTCTCTCCGTGTGTTCAATAGGAATTATGCTCGTAGTTATATATTACAGCTTTATGTTGACGTTTTGTCGTTCCCATTATTTTTCCACTCAAGATTAATTATTCGGATAGATTGTAAACATTGACTAAGTTAGTATGGCAACCAAGTCGAAATTGCGCACATTTTCTTTTATAGGATCAAGGTATCAGCTGTTAGATTATGGTGTCCAGTAAATGTGCGAAACGATATTATCTCATACTCACTGGCTATGGAAAGCGAGTTTTACGAGTGGCCATTGCAATGTTCAGATTCGTCCGTTTGCGTGGTAAATTTGTGAAAGTTTTGTATTTGTAACTACTATGCTTCAGGTTATTTATTCTTTTACTCATATGTAGCGTCCCCTCCATTGTCGGATGAAGATGAGAAGAACTGTATCAAAGCAGCAGATTTGCTTCAAAGGTAGGCATGAGATTAATGGTTCCATCCCTTCTCTGCCTCTATTCAGAACTCGCGAACTTGTGAGGATCTTCGTTATTGTTCTGACAAGCCTCAGAAACAGTTATTACCGTTATGGACTTTGGAATAACAATGTTCTCTGGCAATGCATTGTTTTTTATTCGCGACCTGATTTGTACGCTTTATTACTGTTACAATTATCCACCATTTGGACTAATGCGTGCAGATTCTCACAATATATTTGTAGAAAAGGAGACTTTATCTAATGTTGCCACTGTTTGAAAAAATTAAAAAACAAACAAAATGCATACAGAAGGGGATAATGTTTTCTCATAAATGAACTGGTTGTGCAGTAGTCACTTTGGAGTTTTTTAGCACTAATGAATTAGCTTTTTTTGCAACGATATACCTGTTTCTTAAAAATTATTTATTTGTTGACTCACAGATTGGCCATGATGGCAGGAAATTGCATATATCACATATAAGATCGTAAAGTCGGAGATAATGTAGCATTGGTTTCAATCGAAATGAATTAATATTTATATATCTAAGAGATAACGTAGTGCTTCGAATCAATGTGTTATTTATCTTTTTTTGATCAACTTTTTTCGCTAGATGCCCAGTCATACTTAGCCTAGATGTTTGCCACTTTTATGAGCAGTTCAAACGCTTAGAACTCTTTGTGCAAGCGTTAATGTGTCTTAGTCTCGTTCCGGACATGAGGAGTAGAGAATCTAATGTGACGGTAAGAGGCATGGAATCTAGTGTTGGTTGTGCTTTATATGTTATAAACTCTTAACATTAAGCCAAAGCTTTATGCGATAAATTTGCAAAATCATTCTGTCCAATTAATTTGCATAGGAAATTCCTTTCCATGGCCTCGTAAGTTAATATATTGTGACCCTGCAGAAGTCCCTTCATAATTATGTTGCCGCTCATTTATTTAAAGTTAGCCAGATATGTTTAAACTTCCAAGGTGACACAGATTACCAATTTCTCAGATTTCCATTGAACATGAAGCCACTCTCAGAATCTGTTTTTTCTTGTGTTTTCTCGAAGAACCGTTGAGAGCATAATTATAAAAATTGATTACGTTCTCTGGCTAATCCAGATTAACGTGTTCGAAAGCTAATCGATTTTCCACAAAATTGTAACCGGATAGGAGAAGACCCCGTTTAGGTCTCGATGACCAAGAACTACTTTGACGTGTTTCTTGTTTTTCTAGGGATTAGCAGCCTTTACACATGCTTAGGAAAGTTATTTTTCTAAAAACGTGTCGACAAGATTACTTTGACGAATCCAAACTTAGCAATTTTGCAAAGCAGTGCCTTAAGGTCATTTAAAGTAATTTTAATTTGCAGTAGGCTTGTGCTTTGTTATCACTGTATGCGCTTTTTAATGTTGACAATGAACTTTTTAAACACCAGTGCGTTAAGTATGGTCATTTGTGACTGCTTTTTAAAAGTATCTGCCTTGTGGCAAGAAACTAGCCCTGTTTTGTATGTATCACTTTGTTAAAATACTCCCGTAAATATTTTTTGCGTTAAGGGTGGCAGGCGTATGTGTTTTCATACCCGGTACTCGTATCTTGTTATTATATTTAGGCACTACTGGAAGCAAATGGCTGTGAAGTCATTCTTTCTGATATAAAGAAACAGCGGGCAAAGTATGGTTCGCACTGGCAAGTAGATGAGGTAAGATCTTTTTAGCACCTCAGTGTGGGATAATCACTGAAATAAGTGTATATGGTGCCACGTGGGCCACGCTTATTTATGCAACAAAATTTACTAAGGAAGGATGACAATAGCTTAACTAAATATATACTGCTGTATCTCCGTAGAATTTGCGGCTAGAGAAAACTACCACCTGTACGCTGCTATAAAGCTGAAGGCTTTAGTACACTTTGTGTAAAACTTTACGTTCGTGCTTTTTGTTGGAATGCCCTGTTAATGGGATAGCTTTTACCATCACACTGTCCAAAATGAAATAACAGAACATAGCACACACAAGAGAAATACACGTTACTAATAACTTGAAAGAGTCCAATTCTTGTAATGTTAAAAATACATGCTGAGCTTTTGTTGCAAATCATAGGCTATGTACACGTCTTTTCCTGAATCATATTCCGTACACTTTAAAACTAGCGAGTTTTTTAATTTTTTTTAAAACGTCTCGTTCATGACAAGGACGTTTTATACTTGAAACTACATGATACCTGTATTGGAAAGTCTTGGCAAATTTCCATGGTTAATTGTAGAATATTTGTAGACAACAAAACGTTGTAGACGTTTCATTTTCTTCTTCACATCTGCTCTAATCCAGTGTGTCGTTTGCGTCGCATTATTTCCCTCTCTTGCCAATTCCGCCATTTCATTCGACGGTTCTGAAACCAAATACGAATTTGCGACTCCGTAAGACATAAACGTGCTGACAGCTGTTTTCTTTCTTGTTTATTAATGTATTTATGGGCAAGAAATTCCTGCTCCAGTTGACGCCTTTGATACTCCGAGAAAACAGCTCGTTTTGTTGTCAATGAAGGTGGGCGGTTTTCCAAACGTTTTGCTGTGATTTCGGCCGGGTAAGATTGTTGTCGCATGTCATTAGTTGTGACTATGTCTGAGAAAAACGAAAATGCAATGTTAGTGATATAAGTGAGGGCGGGGATATTTTAGTTCTTTTCGTGACGCTAAAAAAAACACGTGTACTACAAATATATGGTCTGCATGTTTCCAGGATTTTGAGAAATTGCGCAAGAAATCGGAAGTCATCATAAGAATATGAAATATTGTTGCCAAGTTTCTAGAAACGTATCAGTAAGTCTTATGAATTGTCTGGTGCATATCATTAATGTAATTTAGTTTAACAGAATAACTTTTATCAACCGTACTACGAAGGGGTGATCCTCCTTCCAATTCTATCGTCTCTACTTGAGCAACCGACTACCTGGCAATCACATCTTAGAATATTTTGTGGTACGACTAGGGGTTTGTAGGCGTAAACTTCGCGGGGGGATTGTTCCCCTTGAACGGACAAATAACCACTTCTTTTTCTTATCGAATTTTGCAGTTTGATTGTTACCACAAACTTTGTTTTAATTCCATGTTCTTTTCTTTAAACGCAATACAATCGTTGATTTTTTTGACAGTGGTTAATTAGGGGCCAGTTAATTCTATTTGGCTTTAAAAATGCTTACCTATGTACCAATGGAATTATCATTGTTTGCCTCTTGCTTCATAACTGACGTTCGCTTAATAATTTAAACTTCAGGAAATTAGATCATGTGTGTATTTCAGATTAAATGAATCGTGTAATGTATTTAGCTCATCCTCGTTTATCATTTAAGTCCCGTGTTAAAAGTGGATAGGATCTTTGTCTTTTGTGAACGAATTGCACAGTTGTACACTTGCTAGCTGGTGTTGTTACAATGATTGGTTGCAGATAGCTTTCTTTATTGTGGTATTATGGTATCACTGTTTAACTTTACTGTGAACGGCGCGTACGTATTATTGTGGACACTAACATTTTTTATATGATTGGACTATAAGACGTATTCGCTAGGAGTGCAAGCATTGTATTATGAAGATATTTGTCAGTTTATTGCCCCCAAAATATGTCTTTATCTATACAAGTAATACTGAAGAATGTTAAGGCGACAGTTGTCTGCTACCTACGGTTTAAATATATCACGCTATATCTTTCAAGGTGTGGTGGAAAATGTTGATCTAACGACATCGACGATTTAGAAATGCACTTTTATCTTTGATACGACATTGGCTGAAATGAGTACGCTTATATTTGCCTTCCTCCCAAAAGAATCAACAAGGAAACAAAATTCCCTTTCTTTTCATTAGGAAACGTATTTTCTATATGATCTAATGAAATTTCTTCAAATCTCGTGGAGAACCTCTCAAAGTTTCTGGTGAATTGTTTAACATGTGCCATCCTTTGCTTGTCTGGTACTACTGTTACGACCGGAAAATGATCTTTTGAAACTGGCATTTCGAGTGCAAGTTTGTCTTTGAAAGGTATATGGTTGTTTCGTTTACGTTATTGTATAAATGTGGGGCACAAGGACGATTTTCGTCGTGATTTGATGGTTATGAATGGCAGCGAAATTCTGCATATTCTCATTAAGCTAAAGCTTCAAACCATACGGTAAACATCTGTGCATCGCAATTCAAGGCAGCTTGTACTAAACGTTGCAATTATAGAGTGAATTATGTGAGGAAGCCACCTATTGTAGGTTACAGTTTGTTGGCCTGTGCTTAACTCCTCCTATATTTTGTTTTATATATTTTGGATATAGGCATAATTAACTTATGCTTGCCTTTGTCAATGTCGCGTGCTGCAATCTTTACCTCTTCAACATAAAATTCTACATAATCTAATAGTAGGTTTTTGCGATGTTATTAGAACGGATCCTATGTGAAGCACATACTACATAGTGAATGGTAGTTACGTAACTCTCAAATCGATTTACAAAATTATAACCAAAGACTGTGCGATAGGCTAAATTACTCACGGTTCCTTGACTGAAAGTACACTGGAGTATGGGTAGATACAAACCCAGTTGTCTGTAAGAACTATCTTCTTACAGGATGAAGCGTGATCGAAAATTACTTTAGTGCTGGGTGTTCCCTAAACAACGTTGAACCTTTGCAATTCGTTGTTTTGAAAATGATGTATCAACCCATTACGTTTAATACAGAATCAAAGGTTAAAACGAAGGCGTTTTCACTGAAGTGATGACAAAACTAAACTCCTAGCCATTTTCTTTCCAAGTTGCCGATTTTCTGCTGATATTTCTCTATTTGTCCGCTATTTAGCCGGGCCTTTCGTGAATTGAAAATGGAAGAGAAACTCGTTGCATACGTTGGTATGTAACTCCACTGCATTAACTTTTATGACAATTTGATTTGCTAGTTACTGATTTATTCTACATTGAAATCGTAGAGTTGGAAATTGCGAATTTTTAACAACTTTGACAAACTGCACTTACCAAGTTTTAAAGTTATATAGTGAACAGTAGATTCTACATTATATAAAATTCGACAAGGTGGCGTGCTAGATACTACAGTTTGGTAGCCTCGACGTATTATGCAGGAGGATTTGTTACTGCCAATTTAATTCTTTGCAGTATCTTCTCTCCGAAGAAGGATTGTCATTTCTGCGTTATTTGGTCGTAAGGAAAAATTGAGAACCAAACTGTATACCGGAAATTTAAAAAACTGCTAAATATTTCTCACGTTATCCGAAGCGTCGTGTAAAATTCATTAGCATTTAGGAAGCCTCGTGAAAGGTTACCGGTTTGTTGCTTTTCATTTAAGTCTGTTGTTTAGATCAGCGACTTTGTAAATAATGTTTGCGGCAGAAATGCTCTAAAAAAGACGTAGAGATTTGGTGGAGAAAAAGGTTGTACTGAGCTTTACTCACTAAGACTATTACACCAATGCGGAAGAAGTGGATAACTTCTCTGTGAGCACCTTCATACAATACCGCTACACGTTCTTTAGAAAATTAGTGTAATACCTAGGGTAACCGATAAATTTATTACGTCTGTTAGAATCGAAAATGCAGAGATACTCGGATGGCAAAGACCAAAACTCTTTACTACGAACCGTAGCCTAAAATCACAAATTTGTCATTTCGTCTTCAAAGAATTAGAACGCTTTTGAAGTCAGTTTTGTCGGCATTTCCCTTGTAATATGTATTAAGAGCCGCTAATGATCACTACTTACCCTTGCAACTGAAGATTTTATTAATCACGACACCTGTCATTTTTAGCGGTATTGTTTTTACGGCATAACACTATGTCAAGGTTGTCATAGAATCCTCTGGATTAACACATCATCGCCAAAAAAATTCTCCCTGAGCAGAAAATAGAAGACATACGTAAAGAATATAATTTGTGTCTAAAAACAAGGCGAAGTTAAACTCACCATGTCGACTATCCCCGATCGTGCAGACGCTACTTCCAAGGATAGCCTCTACGCTAAACTTTAGCCTTTGCTTCTGTGTCACTCTTCTTTCAGACTCATCGCCAATTTCTTTCCCTGTTCTTTGATGTGATATGGAAAGTAAATTTGCTGACTGATTATTCGTAAGAATACTACTACCCATGGAGTAGATTCGGCATGGATAACTAAGGTCGGATGGATACCTCTCTTGGTTACACCGATGGCAATACTTGCACACTGTATCTCGGCAAGCAGTGTCGTAGAGCATTCGGAAATTATAGTGTGTACTTCCGAAGGGATAGGATTCCATTTTTCCGTTGCAAGTTCAACACCCTTATCCCTGTTTCACTTAGGACAGCTTCTTTCAACTACTTGTTAATCAATAAAGAATTGTACCCAATTTAAATATCCGTCACTCGACGTGATCCATAATATGAACTCTCTTTGTGTCAATATTTGTTCTCTAACCAAACGGAGAAAGAGTAATGCCCTCGCTTTGTAAGAACTGCAAATTTCAATTAATTTCTTACCGAGTTAACTTAGAATAAGAGTACAAAACTATAGAGAGGAGGAATGATATAATTTATGCGTTTCATATAAACTTTCTCGCCATGATTGGAGGAAGACAAAATTAACTTGCCATGTAATTCTTCATCTCGTGTTTTTCTCAATGAATTAATACAACCCCTTATTAGATTTATCTGAGGTCTGTATCAATATGTATTCGCGAGAGGCTTTATTATAAAGCTGACCGACAATCTCATAATCAATGTTGCATCAACCCAATCATTTTGACATGTGCTGAGTAGTCAACTGATACTATCTAGCCACTTTTTTGATTCATTACTAGTAATTTTTAAGTTGATTTAGTGTTCATTCGATATTTGTCTTTTACTAAAGTGTTAGCTAAAAAGAATCTGACGTTAATGAAACTATCAGTCATTGCACATTTGCTATTCGCGTTGGTAATAAGAGACAAGTACTAGAAAATTAAAATCAAATATGAAGACCGAGAAGTAACTCTGTTTTGGATTTCGCCCCAGGGCGATTTAGGGTGTCTGTATGCAACCTATGTTGTCGATACGGGTTGTTTGAAAACTGTATGGTTTTTATGGTTTTGTAGCTACCAAAGTTTGTTACAGTAGGGATGTTTTGTAATTTTGTAAACAGGTGAAAGTGTAGAAAATTCAATACTAAAATCTTGATCGTTTATAGCTCAAAATGTCATGCAAATGTGTACCAATATTCATAATTTAACAACTTAGACTAAACAACAGACCTGGGAACTTGGATAATAGAAGGCACCATAAAAGGCACAAGAAATGACTTCGTAATGTATGTATTTGATCTTTTATTGCCTTTACCATTTAACTGGACTGCTAGGTTACTCTGTAAAAACTAATTTTAAAACCTGATATGGTTGATATCGATGACAGCTTCTAGTGTTCCGTCCTGTCGGAAATCATTCATTTCTCTAAAGTCATACGTAAAGGACTCTTTTTTCTGGCTTTTTCGCGCCTCATATTAGGTTTTGAATGTGCTAGCCTTGGCATACACAACAAACACATGGCACGCACAAACTGTTTTTATTAACACGTTAGACGTAGGTATGGCAAGCCATTAGATTTAACGTAGATATGAGCGATAAAGTCTGATAATAAAAGTTGTCTTGATACATTGCTGTTGTCACTGCCGCATTTTGGAATATCGGGGAGAGACTTTGCTTCGTTTCTTCTTGGTTTGCGCTTTAAATTCAAGGGCAGTTAATTTTAAAGGCAGTTCCAGTACATGCAGACCGTCTTTGGAGCTAAATTTATTGCTTTCTAAAGTCGAGATGAAATATGAATAGAGACAGTATGCTGTGAGTCCAGTATTGTTTCTGGTAACATTTCCTATTGCAAATTCCAAAAGATATGCTGGACGGCAAAAACGGTACCGCCTTTTCTTAATACCGTAGTGTTTAGTACGTTCATGCTATAATCGAGGGATAATCTGCCTGTTGATCCATGTTAACATCTGTTTGCGAGTGTTACTACTGATATATTTAGTGTCTTGGTGGCGATGACCAAAATTGCAATGGCCTTTGATAGTACTCATGACAGCGCAGTTCCATGCGTCGGCATACACAGGGTCTGCCTATAAAAATGACCAAATAAGATCATATGTGTTTAAGTTATGATGTTTGTATGAAGTATCCTTTGTGCGGCTAATTCTTCTAGGACAATTGTCAGTGATTCTTCTAGGATACTGCTATGGGACCATTCTGAGATACTGTTATGGGATCCTGCACAATTTATGTATTGGGTGTGACGGACTGAATACCCATGACAAGGAAATCATGAATTTTCTTACTTACAAGGTTTATCAATGCTGTGCCATCTGCATATCGAGTTCTCGAGCTTATATGTTTGTACTCGGTACTCCCTGGTCACCTTTAACATTCTGTGCTATACCCTCACAAGAGAGCGGAACTAGATGACGGAACAGTACACGCTCTTACACGCTTTCTTAACCACAATTCACCTCTTTCTTAACGTATTTCATCCGGAAGGCGCGGTCATTTTAGCGTAAGGTTTTATGATCGTAATCGTTAAAATGAGCATTTGGAAAAGAACAAGAATGTGTGTAGCTACCATTCCGTCTCCAAGACTTATCTGTTCTTAAGACTATTAACTATTCTCCAACGTAGCACGAGGAACGCATTTACTATGGGTATGGAAACACAGTTGCCATGTTAAATATGTTGGTTCAAGGCAATGGCCATCGTGGATAACGGTTGGACGTTCCTTTTCCCTTTTCATTCTAAGCATTGTTGGGAACGTATTTACAAAATTCTGAATATAAGAAGCATGTTTGCGGTTGCGTTAAGGTTAGGTGTTTATTTAGAGGGTGGTAGTCTAGGTTGCAATTTGCAACCAACATTTAATGAATGATATAGAAATTATGATAATCAGTTAGGAACGTGTATACATATACAAGGGGTCCATAGCAAAGTTATGTTGGGAAATCTGTGTGAAATATGGCACCAGATGATCATATTTGTTTTCGAATACCATTCTAATGATAATCCTATCACCTTTGCTTTCATGTGACCTGATATCCTTCATTTTGATCCTCTAAAAGGTCCTGGTTCAGTTTTTTAAGTAATTACCACCTCTCATCCTATTGTAAAACATAACTTGTCGTGTCACAGCATTTAATTAGAAATTTCTCTTTTGTTAAGAAGATAAAATCATCCTAAGGTTAGCAGAGAATTACATACTTGAACCAACATCGAAATATTTCTTAAAATGTGAAGATTTGGTTAGGAAATCTCTCATCAAACAATGACTTAACTATAAATCCGAATTGTCCTTTCCCACAAAAAGTATTTACAACCGTGAAAATCTTTATGTATTTTTGCTGTGTGTTATTGGTATCAGTTATATCAATTGGTATTTTAGAGCCCTCTGAATCTAGAAGATAAAGAGGCACGATTTGTGTGACTGACAGTTTGTCTGCTTCGGCTATTAAGTATGAGGTGAACAAGTTTTGCACGGCTGAGGGTTGACATAGTTATATTCAATATTGTTTGCCCTCCGCTCCTTTGTAATGTTGTGTTGTAATTCTGGGATAGAAAGATTTACATTGTTTGCAATTTGTCACATGCGGTTTAATCCTAACGCTTCTTTGACAAATCAAACTTTAACTGTGGAGTGATTTTTATTGATAGCACGGTTTAACGAAGACATAGCCTCTATGCCCCACTTTGGCCAACTGTTTGGAAACTTGTGTAACAGAATAAGCTTAAACGTTGGATTCACATGTTATCATTCAACTAATTAACAGCTCAGAGTGATAAACCAACACTGCTCACTGAAGTGACAAGGCATTTAGGAGCTACAGTTGAAAGTCCTGGCCACAAACGATACTTCAGAAATCCTCGAAAGCTTGCTGGCTATTTTTGGTTCTTTGTAAATTGTCGAGAGCTGTTATCTTGGATCCGTATTCAGAATAATCACTGTTCTGTGACAGTATCATTTAGGTACTTTTGAAATATAGGCCTTGACCATATAGTGCTATAGTTTGAACGTCTTTCTGTCTGATCTGGAATGAGTAACTACCTACTTGACGACATTAGATAATAGACACTATCCTAAGTCAGGAGCGGTTTCTCATTAGATAGAGTGATGTCTGCTGACCTAAAAAAACACAAAATGGTTTAGCAAGGCTTAGACAACAAATAATAATTGTATACAAGAAAGGAAACATCTAAACTTTTGCGCTTGGATGATGAAATATGACTCTTTTGAAGTAATAAAGAGATTTTACTGTAGTGTACAGTCATAGCTCTAAATGATCTCTCCTGCATTTATCGATGGTTTCCGTATCCTTATTGTTCATTAGTGACCAATGTCTGCTTACCCCACAAATATCTGCAAAGTAATCCAAATTTGAAATCACAATACTTCAAAGACCAACACTCCTATTTCTTTCAAGTTCAGTTGTGTTTAGTATTTTACATTTTTTGATATCTTCTTAAAACGCCTATTGTACAAAAATTTGAAAATTATGAGTTGGCTTTTGTCAATTTCAGATGGAAGAAGAGATCTACCAGTTTATTGAGGATCGTTGTCTCTTTGCTGAACTGTATGGAACAGAATACTTTCAAAATATGATTGCTTACTTGATTAAGACAGATCAGCTTGGAAAACTTGTGTTGAAAACATTGCAGTTGAACAGGTCAGTGAACTTCTACAATTCCCTTTACTCTCGACTTTGTTATACACTCTCGGACTACTTGCTAGGTGCCTGAACAGGCATCCCAGTACCTTCTTTCCAAGGATTCATACTTACTTACATACGGTCTGAGCCCGATTGACTTATCCTATTGTAAAGAAATGCTAATCCGAAATTGAATCATATGTATGAAGCCTACTTACTTACTTACTTAATTACTTACTTACTTACTTATTTACTTACTTACTTACTTACTTACTTACTTACTTACTTACTTAATTACTTACTTACTTACTTACTTACTTACTTACT
>JANTCA010004042.1:0-10429 GCA_024741275.1 Chironex yamaguchii | reverse complement strand
GAATCAATTTTTAGGTTTTGAACAAATTTTGCAAAGGTGAAGGAATCTTTGATACAGGTTTTGCTGTAGATTTTCAAGGCAAAGTTTCCAAGGTGATTTTCAACTTTTTCCACAAAAAGATCGTTCGAGTATTTGTTTTTTGCTTATTACCATTATTACCATTAGTTTTCCATCCGGCAAAATATCAACATAACAATCTAAGTTCAAAAAAGATACATCACTGTATTAATGTATACAACACTTTTGCAATTAATGCAAAAGTGTTGTATACATTAACAAGCAATTAATGCTATGTAACTGAAATCAAAGATGCTGGCCATTACAACACTTTAATTATTACATTCAATAATTATGTAACAGATACACCTGAGAGGATATGGTACACTCAGAAAGGAAGTCATAGGCAAAAATGACTATGAAGGGATTTATGTAAAAAATATAGTAATTATTTCATCAATAAAAAAATCCAAAACCCGGTTGCCATGTGTCCATATCTACTTGATTATGCCATGACCCTAGAGAAAAAACACAAGATATATTTCAGTGCTACCTGACCATCCACACTATCCTACATTTCTTCAACTAACTCATTTGCTGAGGTGGTTTCTTTATCCGATGGCTCCAGATTTTTCCACAATGCCATTACAAATATCAAACTAAAGAGTTTGAAAGTTGCTAGGGAAGCTGTACATTTTCAAATGAGTTAAAACATAGTTAGCCAATGAAAGTTTGTCTTATAAACTACTGAGGCACAATTGATATGGACACCTGTGCATGGACAATGTTAAAAAGCTGTGGAGACAAAACATGGCTAATGGCATGATCCTGATAAACGGTGATAAAATGTCTGAACCACTTTGTGAAAGTTGCATCATGGGTAAACAACATTGGAACCCAATGCCCAAAGCCTCTTCATCTCGAGTTGTGGAAGCATATCAAACAATACAAAGCGATGTGTGTGGATTCATGCCTACTAATGCAGTTGGTGGTTCTCGTTACTGTGTGACATTCATAGACGACATCTCTCATCATATTCAAGTACAATACACCCTTCCACCTCGACCATTTGAAAACGAGGCTAGCACTTGACAACGGACCTAACGACCAAAATTTCGAGTAAACAACGTTCTCTCAGTTGTGGTCGTGTATAGGAAAGGTTTCCATGGTCTATAATTTAGCCCACAAAAACTGCTGAAAGTTCAGGTCTCTTGTGTTTTTAATCAAATATGTTATGGCATATCCCTGTGCAGTAGCAGGATGCTCAAATGGTACGTACAGCTTACAACGATGGCAGAAGGAGTTGTGTACTAAACACAACTGCTTACATGGTAGCCCAAACTGTGATTGTGATGTGGAATTTCAGTAAGTATCCCTTGCACTTTTACTTTCAAGTGCTTAATACAAGGGGAACTTAATAGTTGGGGGCAGGAACGTGGCTGTGGGGCGAGATTAAACCTAATTAGCATCCCCTCTTGTATTACCAAACATTATACTTTAGATAACGAAGTATTTACTGTGAGTGTTCTTATTCTCCTGGGTTGTTGTTTTCTTTTGATTTCCAAATTTGCCCATTGTTTTCGATGTGAAATCGTCAAATAGGTCATACATTTGACAAAACACATTTTTCTGTACAATACTTGCAAAGTTACTTATTTCTGTTTCGTTTTTCATCAAAATGATCTGATTTTAACCCCCATGTACATCGCTTTTGGAAAGAATTATGAGGACACTCCAAAAGAGTCATTTTAGATGCTTAAAACAGCAAATATTTTTAGTAGCAGTAGAATTGGTATGTGTTTCGCCATGCCCTGTTTGCTTTGTCAATGACGAGGAAACAGGAAGCTTGCATAAGCACTTTTGTGACAACAGCTCTTAACTGAGTTACCCATGCCATCATTAGCTATGTCAGCCAGATTTGTACTCAGATATCCCAGGTATTTTGGAAACAAACTGTGTTTCATCATGGTTTTATTAAAACTTATGAAGTATATTTATTTTGCTCAAGCTCTGTGCCTGCTAAATGCAATTTCCTGATAATGGATACTTCATCCCTTTTCTGTATCTCCCAAAGGCTCTTTCCATTCCCTACCTTGAGAAAACGCCCAGCGGATAGAACGATTTGGAAGCACTTAGTAAAATCGGCAAGTAGTAGCCAAGAAGGCAAAACTGTAGTCACCATCCAAGGACTCAAGGGTTTGTTCTGTTCACTTTAAGGATTGAAAACCAACTGAATCAAACCCATACCCCAAAGAGAATCTAGGATATGATGCATCCAGCAAACTTAAAAATATTTTGCCTCGCAAATCGCAAAGACTTGAACGCTCTGTATAAGGATCAAGTACTGAAGCATTTACACCAGGAACTAATGAGCACGACATTGTAGATGGCCTTTTGTCTTGCAAACAGAGAAAACTTGATCCCTCTAGTTTAGGATCAAGCTGTAAAACACTCACACAGTATCTATGGAGCATGACTTTTCAGACGTGAATACAGGACAAGTTTTCATAGCAATTTAACATTGGAAGATAGGTTAAATCCATATACGAGTTATGTTTTATTCACTGTATTTCTAATTGCATACATAAGACGTCTTGAGAGGAAATGTACAGTAAAAATAACTCTACTTGAGAACAGAAATAGATTACTGAGACAGGAATTGCTAAATGTTAAGACAAGACTGAAGCAATACTATCTGAGCTCCAGTTCTTCAGTGTGTAGCAGTATTTTAAAGACAGATGCAGATGTACAGTTTAACACTGGAATAAAATCTAAATATCTCTATCATGTATTGCTCTGAGCTTTTATAGAGACACCTAAGGACTTACAATTGCAGGCATTAACATATTCAAATTACAAGCAACACAGCACATTAAAATATTTAATAAGTGTAGCTCCAAACTCTGCCATTACTTTCATTTCGAAAGCTTACACAGGAGGAATATCAGACAAGGAGATGGTTAAACAAAGCAAGTACTTACACAACATACCACCACACACTACAATTATGTTTGGCAAGGGATTTAATTTGAGGGAAAAATGCCATGCACTATCAATTTCACCCTATGTACCTCCTGGTAGAAAAGGAAAGTCACAAATGACAAAATCGGAAATAATAAAGACAAAACGATTAGCAGATAATTGTTGAGCAAGTCATTTGAAGATTGAAAACATTTCACATTTTGAAGAATGAACTTCCAATGTCACTTCTTCCTCATGTTGAAGATATCCTTACCATTTGCGCAGCTCTTGTAAATCTCAAAGTCCCATATAACAACTGGGTTTTAGCACAAGCAATGTATATTGATGTTGTTTAAAGTTAGATCTGTGTTTTTGCTCTGATATTTAGGACTATGTTCAATATACTCTTTTAAGACACAGATTTTTTGTGTCTTACAAAGCACATACTTGCATTAATTAACTTGCAGTTTCGTAACTGATACCAATATACATACACCATTTTCCAGTTATATTAAAGCAGTTGATCAATTTCTTTCCTTGCAAGGTTAAGAACCTTAGGGGCAATGTAATTGACCCAAAACAATTCAATAATTTCAAGCTTTTCTTTCCAGAAGTCTACATCAAACTAAAATCTACATATGTCCTTCCACTAACACCCACCTGACATTGAACTTGAAAGTAATAGTCAGAGTTTTTCCTTAAGGAGGACTTGCCAAAGACATTTTCAAGATAAGGCAGGTTGCTACTACAAGGATAGTCATCACTGATCGAATACGGGCATTTGATCTCCACATGTCCTCTCCCACAACATATGCGTTCAATATCCAGATCAGTTGATGCTCCAATATATGGTTTTTGCCTGTGTAATAAAAGGCCACTCTCTTGTGATTTCAGTTGCCTGAGCAACTTCTTAGCAACTGAAAGATATGTCGACTTTGCCTGTATCTCCATACTACTCCCATACTTCCAAGCTGCTGTAATTGGGTTCTTACATTGCCCCATTATTGTTGATATTAGTGATCTGACATCCTGGTCTGGTTGGATTTGTAAGGCTTTAGCTTTAACATAAACCCTTCTAAATACACTTGCAGCAATTCTACCTTCCCTTTGCAAATACCACTCATCATTGTCATGTTACCCAGTTGTCAATTTGTGTACTAAATCTTGTCTTGACTCTGTAAAGTACTCTGATAAAAACTCAACAAACTTACTTTATAAGAATCTACAACATTAGATCTATAATCAACAACAAACGTCCTACATAATTCTACCAGAGTGTAAGTCTTTGTGCTCAGCTTCTAGGTCCACACTAATACCTTCTTTCCATGCTACAAATACTCTAGAGATGAAAAGAAAAAGGAAATCGAGTGACAAGAATTAGCATACAGGTAAACCTTTATTCTGTGAGACCTAAGAAAAGAAATATATGCAGCATAAATTTAAAATTTTCTGTTCGGTAGTAGAGATATTTGGGAGCAGTGGTCACATTACTCACCTAAACCCTGGGAATTTGTACTAATAACCCCCCAAATAATTTTCACATTTGAACCTCAGTTGTTTTTTTCCATTTTCAATGAATTTTACATAATCCTAATAGCTTCTAAAAATGTCAAGCTATATAATGCTTATTTTTCATTACCCTATCAGCAAGCCACTGAAATCAATCTATAAGCTGATTACAATACTCTTTCATATTATTATTTAATAAAACACTTGGAAATACTAAAGACTATGATTTAAATTCTTCTGTAAATTCATTACCTTTCTAGGTTTTCCACAAAAGCCATATTCTTCATATGTAATGCTTAAAACCTTTGGGCAAAATACACTTAACATATACAATAGGGTAATTTATACTCAGAATCAGTACGAAGTATGGCAGCAGAAATGAAGATTACAACAGCATTAATTCCCTTAAATTTGATGTCAATAGACCTTGCAAGGCACAAACACCGTGTTCATATCAATCTCGTAAAATAAAGTAACTGAAAATTGTGTTCAATATTATCAACATACCTGCTCACAAGCTCCTCCATGTCTCCACTAGTTGACTTCTTTCGAACAGATAAAATTGTCTTCACAGCTGCTGCACTCCTTTAAATCCTCCAGTGTCATATCATCCATAACTTTCCAGTGATTTGAAAAACCAAAGTGGATCTCGCTAATTTTACACTATACAGACAAGGCTATTAAGAAGAGTTTACTACTGCTAGAGAAGTCTACTTAAAATTTTTGTTGCCATAAGGTACAGCCTTGTTTTGATGTGAAGGTGGAATGGTGTATCCATGTGTATGCTACACAAAAAAACGTGTTCTTCTAACATAGACAGAGACAAAGGATTGCCTAACACAGTAAATTTTCACTTTGGACTTCACAATGACCTCTTAAAACTTTTTCATTTCACACCAAAAATTTATACTTTTGCCACACAAATCAATTACAGAAAAAATGTGAAAAACTATGCAGAATAAATGCAACAACCAATACAAAGACTGGAAAGTGCAAGAAAATAATACAATTTGTCAATTCCTGCTGTATGCCCGGTAGACTATCAACAACAAGTACAATAAATCCAAAGAAATATAAAACAATGCCCACCTAAATTCTTCCTTAATAGAAAACAATAAATTCAAACCAATATATAAAACAGTGCCCACCTAGATCCATTTACAGTGTATTCATCAGGCAGAAGAGTGAAGTATTGCAGAACTTCAAATAATTTGTTAACCTGATAGAACATTTGGCTGGAAAACAAATCAAGAACATAAGATCTGACAATGGTGGTGAATATCAGTCAATTTGTTCGGGTGCCTATTTGACAGACAAAGGGATTGTTCATTACACTACTGTTCCAGATAATCCTCCACAGAAAGGAATAGCTGAAAGGATGAATCATACACTTGCTGAAGCTGCATGTACCATGCCAACATGCTTCAAACTTTCTAGGCAAAAGCAGTTAATAATGCAGTCTACCTTCATAATTGCATCCCTACTATTTCACTCAAGGGCATTACACCATATGAAAGTATATATGTTGTGAAATCTGATGTTTTAAACCTGAAAGCTTTTAGACGCGTGGTATACATCCATGCGGCAAAGAACAAACCTAAGATGTTTGATCCTAAATCCAACAAGACAGTGTTTGTTGGATATCCTGAAGGGACTAAGGGGTATAAGCTGTTTGACTTGCCATCTCGTAGTTTCATCAAAAACAGATATGTCATAATCACTGTAGAGACCTTTCATGATTTTGCTACAGAAAGAACACTGGCACTAAATTTGTTCTGTCCTAATGGTAGGCAGTCTAAAGATTCATTGAATAATTACAGTGTTGAATACACAGAGGTCTCAGACTACTTGATCATGGCATGAAGACTATGGAGAAGGTCCTTGATGCCAAACTGCGCAGGATTGCAACTATTCCAAGTAATCAGTTCGGGTTTAGTCTGGGTAAATCAACAGAGGATGCCATCTTTATTGCGAGACAGTTGCAGGAGAGGTACCTTGAGAAGAAGAGGAAGATCTATCACGTTTACATGGATTTGGAGAAGGCCTTCAACTGAATTCCAAGGAAGGTTATAGAATGGGCTCTGAGAAGGCAGCTTGTTCCTGAATATCTGGTCCGGTTGGTGATGATGCTGTACGTGGACTCCAAGTCGAGAGTGAGAGTTGCTAGGGGGGCTGTCAAATGAGTTTCCCATATAAGTTGGTGTCCATCAGGGTTCGACCCTTAGTCCACTGCTCTTCTTACTGGTAATGGAGGAGGCAACGAAAGAGTGCAGAGGTGAGCACATCTGGGAGTTGCTTTACGTGGATGAGCTGGTGCTGTCTGCAGAGAGTATTGAGGAAGTCGAGCAGAAGCTCATGGATTGGAGGCAGGCAATGGCAGGACAAGGAATAAAGGTCAATATCAGTTTGACAACGATAATTTGTAGAAGGGAGCGTGGTCAAAATTCAATTTTATGTACCTCTTGCCAGTACCGGTGTCACAAACGATGTTCAGGATTGCACAGACTTCCAATGTTCTACCTGCAGTGGTCATAGTCAACTCCAGGAAGGGGAAGAAAATGATAACATCTACATAGATGGAGAGGTTGTTGAAGAAGTAAAGCAGTTTTGTTACCTCGGTGACCTATTGGACTCTGAAGGAGGAGTTGGATGAGCTGTCAGGAAGAGAGTCTCTGCTGTATGGCAGAAGTGGAGAGAGATTACCAGTCTTCTATTGAACATGTGCATACCATTGAGGAATAGTGGACACAATTATAATGCATGTATCAGGTCAGTGCTGTTGTATGGGATGGCCAATGACAGATAGACTAAAGATGGTGCTGATCAGCTGTGACAGAAGAATGCTCTGGTACATGGCTGAACCAACCTGGCAAGACCAAATCAGAAGTCAAGAAGTAGAAAACAGATGTGGAGTAGACACATTGGAAACATTACTGAGACGAAGAAGACTGCAAAGGTTTAGTCATGTCATGAGGAGAGATGTGGGGGAGCCCCTTGGAAGAATTGTCAACCTGAATGTGGATGGTAGGCAACCACCTGGAAGGCCAAGGAAGAGTTAGAGGAGAACAGTTGAAGAAGATATGAGGCATATCGGGCTCAGAGAAGAAGATGCTATAGACACAGACAATGGAAGAATCTCATCAACCGTCAAACCCCATAGTTATGGGAGAAGAAGACGTTAAACGGAGAAAGTAAAAAGTAAGTAAGATTACACTATTGAATGATGATGATGACAACGAAAAGAACAACCACCCAGTGGCAGAAACCTTTGAAGATAAATTTATGAGGAAAGTTGAACAATTGAGACCTTTCAGAAATCACAGACTTCTGAGAAGTACAACTGAAAAATGCTATACTACTAGCCTTACACCTGATGTTGATGAACCATTGGGTTCAATGAAGCTTGGAACAGACAGTTTGGTATACAGTGGAAAGAAGCTAATAATGCTGAGTATGAGTCATTGCAAAGTAATCATACATGGGACCTTGTACTGAAAAACCAGAACATTGTTGGAAGTTGCAGGATATTCAAAGTGAAGCACAACGCAAATGGTTCTGTTGATAGCTTGAAGGCACCTCTTGCATCAGGAGGTTATTCAAAATCTGAAGGCATCGACTATGAAGAAGTATTCTCCACTGTAGTCAGATTTACATCCGTTCTATATTTGTTAGCACTTACAACTGTTAATGATTGGCAAATTCATCACATACATAGTAATCATGTTTAAACTGCATTTTAAAAGGGAAGCCTCAACATAGAAATCCATAGGAAGCAATCACTGGGATATACTGACAAAGAGAGGCCCAATCATGTGTGTAAGTTAAAGAAACGGTTAAAAATCTATGGTTTAAAACAAGCTGCTTGGTATTGGAACAAGAACATGGACAGTTTCCCAAAGTCAACCAATTATCATTGATGTGTTGCAGACACATGTGTCTACATAAAATCAGCCAAACAAGAACAAGGCCAAGTCAGTTTTGTTATTCTTGACTTATCTCATGACTGATCAAGGAGAAGTTCATCATATTATTGTAATGGTGATGAAAAGAGATCAAGCCAAAAGAACTTTGACAGTATCATAGCAAAACTTCTTTGAAGGAATTCTAAGGAAATTTGGAATGGAAAATTGTAACCAGAGAGAAAGTGGACAAAGTTACCTGAGTATGAAACCCCTGTAAATGTTCAGATGTATCAACAGATTATTGGATCTTGGACATAAGCTGCGTCTGTCACTCGCATGGACATTGCTGCTAATGTAAACATATTGACAAAGCCACGTAAAGTGCACATGGAAAGACTGAGGAGAATCCTATGGTGTATCAAAGGAACAGTTGACTATGGGCTCATCTATAGTGCTTCAGATAACATGTATGTATTATCTGGATACTCTGATTCTGATTGAGAAGGACATGCAGAAACCTGACATTCAACTTCTGGATGCGTATTTCAAATTTATGGAAATATCATTAGTTGGAGCAGTAACAGACAAAACATAGTGGTGATATCAACAGCTGAAGTGGAGTATATTGTTCTGAGTTGTGCAACACAAGAAGCTGTCTGGTCGAGAAGACTACAAGTTGATGCATCCATTGTTTTCAAAAACAATTGTGAAGATACCAAACTTAATAAAAACCATAAATTTCAAAACTGCACTAAGCATATTGATGCTGCTTATCATTTTGCTCGAGAACAAGTCAATCTTAACAATGTCATGGTGAAATATTGCTCAACTCAAGACATGCTAGCTGATTTAGTGTCCAAAGGACTCATCAAAGATACTTTTCAGAAATTTAGACATACTTTTAAAATTTATTGATTGCATTTGACTCAGACTTTATCAATAGTGATGTCATCACGTAGGTCTGTTTTGTTGTGAGTAAACTAAGTGGAAAGTTGAAACATTATTCCTATTTCATTATGAGGCTCACTTCTTGGCTCACAAGGACTATGCTTGATGCTGAGGCTTGATTTATTCCATTTGTGTCGGGCTAGTCAAGCGAAAAGTGGATGATGAAAACCTACACAGGACAATTAATAGTGAGCACTGAATGGCGAATGACATATAGGATGTGTGGACTGGCACTTACTGACCGTGTCCAATCTTCGGAGATCAGGAATTGTCTGGGACTATCATGAGGGATTAAGGAAGTCACAGCAACCAATCTACTGGGATAACATGGGCACCTAATGAGATGTGCAGAACTAGATTACCCTGGCACAGCAACTAAAAGTTGATGGCATAAGACCACATGGGAAAACTGGTTGTTTTGTAATAATGTTGGTTAGGAAGACAAGTGCATGTCTGAAGTCCTAAAAATTGATGTCAGGTCTATTGTAAAAAAGTACACACTATGTTACACACATTAAACTGTTATTGCACAATGTATTCTTTGTTACGATACCATGAGGCACGTGCTTGCATGCTTCTTCTCTATTGCTCTTTAAACACAATAGGAACTATTTTGGAATGCTAGAAAAGGAGACCTGTATGGTCACAGTGGTGCAATCATGAAACATAACATAATAAATTCACCTCAGAAAATCTCTCACTAGCACAGTGGTCAGAGGCTTCTGCCTCAAAACTTTATGTTGTGTGTTCAGGTCCCACCTTACCCAATGGTTTGCTTTTTAAAAGTTCTTAAACTTCATTCTCATTTTTATACATGTCAAGTATTTAAAAAGTAATAAATGGTTGATGATTTACACTCTTATGGGTATTATGTTTTCTACATTATATGGAATCAACGTGTACATGATGCAAGTATACATCATAATTACATCAATCATAAAAGATCCGAGTAGTTAATCCCTCTTGTGTTGGAAATAAAAAACAATAGCTAAATTCTTTGCGGAAAATCCAATAATTGAACTCTCATTCACACACATTACCTTTCAATAAACCTTGTAGCTATACCTTTACCTTTACCTTTTTTATAAGAAAGTTTAACGTGTGCTGATAGA
>JANTCA010004040.1:0-10429 GCA_024741275.1 Chironex yamaguchii | reverse complement strand
TCGTTAAGTTCGTCGGTTACTCGCTGCACTCCTATTTCTGGCCGCACCACTATAATGTGGCGTGCGTCGTCCCTGTAGGACCAGTCGGAATATTAACTTAAGCGTACTAGACTTTTGAACAAGACATATTTGTTACCAAGCTAACTGTTTGTCGTATGGTCATATTTGTTATCGCAAGGTTTGTTCTTTTAAAAATATATGTCAATATCCTCAACTTCAGTTGTAAATATTGTAAACCAGTGCTCTGTAAACCGAAAGAGCCTGTTTTTTCACTTAGACTCTGTCAATAATTCTTTGTGTTTTTTTCATTTTCTCTTTGTCCTTTCTGTCTTGTTTATGATAGGCTAATTCCTTGTTCTTGCAAAAAGGCTGCCATTTACATATACTTTTCTTTCTGACGATTCATACTCTGATGAGTTTGAAGTATGTTTTCAGCGCAATGTCGCAAATTTTCAAGGCAATTTCAAATGTGTTTAGCATGAATCATTCTAATATCTGTGTTGGTGTCATGTATGTAATGTTTTAAATCTTCATCTAAATCAATAAATCACAGTTTAGCAAAGAAGTGTCCTTTTAAAATTAATGATGTATTCATCAATTTTCTTCGTCCTAATACCTATACGAAAACAATATATTTAAATTAGGATGAAACAAGTGAAAATCACTCAACGCTCTTTAAATTTTTTCATTCGTTTCGTATTCTCAAGAAGAAAATGTTAGCAGCATCTGCTTACTAACAATGCTTCACCTGTTGAATTTTAAGCTTATTGCTTTTTTTTCTAATCCATGTGCTTTAGCAAATATTAAGTCGTTCTCAACTACATTTTAACCACCGTTTTCTCATTTTCATTCTGACAGTGACCTACGCCTACTTTAACGAGGATGCCTTGTGGTAAGCTTTGGCCCTGAATGGTTGAAAGACAGCCAAAAAGGAGTCGTTGATAGCTAGTATTGACGTGTGTATTTTTTGTCATCTTTATATGACAGAGGTTTACCAACATAACATGGTTAATCCTATCGATAAAACAAATCCCCTCCTTCATCGATGTCTATCGTTTTAAATCCTTCAATGTTGTTTAATGCGATATTTCTAGTGCAGATCTTGGATAAAGACAATTGGCAGAACGAGGTGAAAAGTGGATGAAATAAGCACTATTTCAACGCATTTGACATCTGTAAATCACTAATCTAGGAGTTCGGAAAAGAGAACACGTTCGCTCAAGGTGATCAAGAAATACTACTGTTACACAAATTTATTCGATCTGATATCGACAACATTGAGACGAAATGTCGCACTTGAAACCAAATTGTCATATGTCAAGTGGAGCACTCAGTATATTCGATGGGATTTTGCTCATCAGTATTATTTTAGTCGCCTTAATTGGAAATATTATCACAATCGTTGCTTTTATCAAATTCCGCACTCTTCACACTGTAACGAACTTTTTCATCGCGTCGTTAGCCGCAGCGGATATTTTGGTCTCCGTTTTGCCCATGCCGATGACGTTTGCCGTCTACGTTTGTTCATGGCTTCCGAAAAACCAACCGCAAAACAAAGCGAACAACGCTTATCTCATCTGCGATATTTGGTCCAGTTCGGTATCGATATATTCCTTAATGACAATAGCAATTGATCGGTTTTTTGCCATTAAATGGCCTTTCGCACATCAGCGGATTATGACTGAACGGGTGGCCGCGGTTATTGTCGTTTTATGCTGGATGGCAACATTAGTAATAGCATCCATGGTGATTATTGTAACTGACCGACGGTCATTTACCTTACTGATTATTATTGTTAGTTATGCAGTTCCTGTGTCAACAATGCTCCTTAGCTATATAAGTATCGCGATCATTGCAAATCAGCAAGCAAGGAAAATCAATGCGTTAGAAGTACTGAACAGAACCGCGTCTTGTCAACAATGCAACGGAACTCGACGGGATTCCTCAAGTGGATCGCATGCCGCAATCGACAGTCAGTCGGTTGACAGTAAAGCTTGCGGGGAAACAATCGAAAATTCTCCGATCGTTCTGGAAAACTCAGAAAAGGATAAAGCAACTAGTGAGATAAACACTATCGATAGGAAAATTGATGATGTACAATTTGTGGAACATAAAATAACGAACGAGTTTTACGTTAACAGTAAAGCTCTACGTACAAGCGTGGAAAATGTGGAAAATACAGAATGGTCAACCGTTACACGACCATCGGTGACTAAAAGCTATCAAGTTGCAACGGAAAGTATGTATCAGAGAAGCCAAGTTACAGTGACAGAAAACATGCATGTGAAAGTCTCAAGTTCTTCAATGGCAAACCCGCAACGAACTGCGAGGTTTAGCGTCGCTTGGCGATTAAACGCGGTAAAGTTTCGGAGGTCACTTCGACGGGAATTTAAAGCCGCAAAAACATTAGCCCTTGTCATGGGATCTTTTATTATTCTATGGACACCGTTTATGTCTATCAATGTTATATTCTACTCATCACCCAATGCACATTTAAATTACAACATGGTCAAATATTTCAAGTTTTTACACTATTTTAACAGTGCTTTAAACCCTGTCCTATATATTCTGCTCAATAAACAGTGGCGAGCTGCCTTCCGCCAATTACTCTGCGCGTGGGGATCATCAAGACGTGAAATTGAACAGACAGCTCGATCGGAGATGCTTGGGTGGTAACCTTGGAACTGTCAACTGAAAATCTATAAAATTTATCGAACGAATGGTCAAATAACTTTTGTTAGACATTTCTCGTATGTTCCGTTATTTAGCAGCTTGGTAACTGTATAATCTAACCGATGAACAAACGACATGGAAGGATATTGTTACAAGTACTCTGTGCATGGTAAACTGAAACAAATGGAATTAAAATAAGGGATAAGATCGAGAATACTTAGATGAGAAGCTAAGAAACCTTGAAATTGATAGTGATTTAAGCCTCCGAACGACATTGTTAAATAGCCACTCAAAAGTTGAAGAAAATATTGGACAGTAAGTGTATATTTTAAACAACATCAGAATATTGTTTGAAAGAGCAGCAATGAGAAAGTTGGAAGATAAGATCAAGACGTCACAACATCTGCCAATTTGAAAGGAAACTGAGAGTACTTTAATAAAAGTAGATATTTATTGGTTTTGAACAAAGGAATTTTGTGTGTAATCATGGATGTCTGATCAGAGAAACTGTAGACACGTAACTGAAAAGTGTCACTCTAGATAACATCAAATGAATGTGAAATCGAAATATTCTCTAACATCAGGTATCATGACGTTAGTTTATGCCTTATCTAAAAACAATAGAAGTGACAATATAGGGTGCGAAGCTTCTTCCCCGGAACCAGGGTCTTGGAGGGACCGCTAAAATATACTTGGTTTAGACTAATAATAGAAATTAGATCTCACACTCATGATTTACTTGTGTGTTAGGCCTTGCTTAGAATGCTGGTGACACACACTCGAAGCACGTGAAAGAGAAGAACGATAAATGGATAGAGATCAGATTTATAGAACTTCCAGACTTTGCAGCGAGGCCTAATTTAGTTGAACAGTTATGCTTAAAATATATTCAACCCTACTGTTTATTATTTGATAAAGCATATAATCCCACGGGGGCAGATTAGCCGCCGAGAGCTAGGGCAGGTCCCGGGGCAGCTAATAGAAACGGGCCCCCTTTTAAACTTTTTTGATTTTCAAATAAGATATTGGGAATTAAGTCAACTGTGCTAAAGCTAAAGAAAGCAAACATTAGGTAATTACAACATAACGTCTTCACTTTGATATCATCACAAAATATAACAGAATAAAACAGCTTCCATTTCTTACGGGGCCCCGAAATGGCCCGGGCCCCGGGGCAACCCCCTCTCGGCGGCACTGCACGGGGGAATTTATGTTGCTCGGATGTAATGACTAACAACATGAATAGTACAAAGGATTTTAGTTTAAAAGTGACATATTGTTGAAATTATTGACGTTTTGGAACTTAGTTCAACTTAGTAGTTGTACTCAGTGGCGTATCCAGAGCAGAATGTGGGTCCAGGCCTCCCCATTTTTAAACAAGAGGGTTCGTAAAACATAAATTATAAATTATAGACAGTTATGGCACACCACAAAAGGCAATTATCATTAGCCAGTGGTTCATGGTTTGAATCCTCTCACGTGTGGAATTTTCTTGTCGCGTTCCTTGAAGTACTACCGTCGGAACATTCCCACTTAAAGTGACATTCGTCATGTTTCTAGCTAGTAGTGTTCACAGTCGGTAGATTATCTCACTCGTGAACTAAAGGGTCCTTGTTCAAGTCCACCTTAAAGTGGAAGTACCATGCTATACCTCTGTAAGTACTGTCATCCATAAAATAAAGTGTCCTTGTTCTAATCCACCTTAAAGCGGACAGATCATGTTATATCCCTGTAAGTACTACCATCCATGAACTAAAGGATCCTTGTTCAAATCCACCTTAAGTGGACGTATCATGCTTTTTCCCTGTAAGAACTGCCATCCATCAAGTAAAGGATCCTTGTTCAAATCCACCTTAAGTGGACGTATCATGCTAAGTCCTTGTACGAACTGTTATTCATCAACTAAAGGATCCTTGTTCAAATCCACCTTAAAGTAGAAGTATCATGCTATGTCCTTGTAAGAACTTCCATTTATCAACTAAAGGACCCTTGTTCAAATCCACTTTAAAGTGGAACTATCATGGTATACCCCCGTACGTACTGCCATCCATGAACTAAAGGATCCTTGTTCAAGTCCACCTTAAGGTGGAAGTATCATGCTATATCTCTGTAAGTACTGTCATCCATAAAATAAAGGGTCCTTGTTCAAATTCACGTTAAAGTGAACGTATCATACTATATCTCTGTACGTACTACCATCCGAGGATTCCCTTGATGAATGACATTCATCATGTCGTAAGGCAAAAGGGTATTATTTCATAGTGAAATAATATTATTCCCTTGATGAATGACATTCATCATGTCGTAATATTTCATAGTGAAAAACGTCAGACAAAGGGTCCACAACGTCAATGAGCAAAATGGAACTTTGCACCATAAAGGGAGCATCGGCCGAGTGAGAAATTATAAAATGAATCCTGGTCAGTTTGGCAAGAATAGGTTCATGAGTGGGTCATAAGTATTTATTGGAGGCAAGCCCTATCAAACTCCTGCTGTATACGTTATTGGCTGCACAGTAGATCATTAATATTGAATGTAAAAATGTATCAGATATACTGCTTGCAATTGGTGTAAAATAGAAGATAGTATAAAAGGGCAGAGAAAGGTTAATTAACCACATTGTCAAGTGGTCACTCTTCTTGAATTTTACGACAAGCCTTTTCTTTCCTCTCTCTCTCTCTTTCTTCTTTCTTCTTCCTTTCTCTTTTTCTTCTTTCTTCTTCCTTTCTCTTTTTCTTCTTTCTTCTTCCTTTCTCTCTCTCTATCTTCTTCTTTTATCTCTTTCTACTTTCTTCTTCCTTTCTGTTTTCTTTCTTTACTACATTTTATTCTTTAAACTCTATGCTATATGTGATTATATCAAGGATTTCTGAGCACTGAGAATTCTTAGGAAATTTGAATTCTTTGGGCGTAAAATAGGCCATAAATTTAAAATTGTTTGGTTAAAATAACTCTGCAACAAGCGAAAAACAATTATAATAGCTGATAACACTTTTTGCGTGGCGTACTGTGAGAGTAGAATACAATATGCTTAATTTATATATCTATTTATCAATTAATTCAAAGAGACAACACAAAGGGGTTATTTCACTTTTTCAATCAAGATTAAGCCCTGAAAAGCTAAACAAGATGATAGTTCATTTTCATGACATGATAAATTATTTTTCAAAGGCAAATGAAACAAAGCAGGTCATTTCAATTTTAATCAAACGTTTCTTCTTGCGATTCTTGGATTCATTCAGTGTCCAAATATAGTTGTATTGTTTTTGTTACAAAACAACATAAAAGCAGAAGAAAACTAAATTTTTCAAATTTACAAAACTCTATTTGAAACCTGTTTGAACTGGTAAGGCTGATGATGACAGCAGTGGCTTAATTGTAAAATGCTCGGCTTGCGTGTGGCAGGTCGTGGGTTCGAATCCAAAACCGGTTCATACCAATAACTTAGAAAAATCGTACATAATGCTTCCCTTAGCACTTAACTTAGCACTCCATACTTAACTGAGTAGACTATAGAAGCTTGAACACGCACTACTGCCTGTGGGCCAGCATAACGGCTCCCTGGCCAGCCCCCTACCCCGAAATGTCGCCTTCACTGTGCTTGAACAACCCAAAGGCTAAGGTAATGGACGCTGCCCTATGCACTAATAATGATGTGGGAAGGAACTTTGACTTTATTTGATGATAGCAATAGTAGTGATATGATATAACAGCATAATGTTGACAAAGTCATTGATTTATATAAAGTGTTTGAATCAGAAGAGTCACCATTAAACAACCGAGTGCATAAAACCTCGTACAACAATGATAAAGTGCATGTGTGCTTACCAAAGTAAGAGACGGAAACATTGTGATAGTCCCAAAAAGATGTCTAGATGTCAAGCTTGTGTTAAATATTAAGACATTTTTAAACCTTTTGCCACAGAGGATGCGTTCCATCAATGTGCGCGTTCACAGGAACAGAAGCACGTTTTGATAGGTAAAAAGCTGATATTCACGAGGGGGACAAAGTTTATTTTAACTGCATTGATAGCCGATTTGTGCACCAATAAATCGACATTGTGCAATGTTAAAACCTAGGGACGTCACTTGAAGGGGTATGAGGAGGTGATTCACTCCCTCAACTATGAAATAAGCCTTTTTTCATGCCAAAATCTACTTCTGTAGGTTTTGACATTTTCCATAACAGATGTTGCGTGTTTCTTATGAACTAAATTTTGCAAAATGTTTTTCATTTACATTTCCGCAGGCAGATCGTCACAGGAGTCACTCAGTGAATACGTCGCTTTATTGCAAAGTAAAACATCCTTGTGTAGGGCAGGGTCAAGTGCTTTTATTGCTGGGATATTGCAACAACGATTGAGGGGTGGGTGGGGTGGGGGCGTTACTTGAGAAGGAGTGAAAACTTTTAAGCTTTTAACAATAATATGCTCATTACTGAATTTTGCAAAAGCAAAATCACATCTAAGGCTATGAAAACACTACAGGCACGAAAAAGGAACATCCATGAACTTTGCATTTTCAATCTGAGACAACTACGTCGATGGTTTAATCTCACTGTGCTATCTCTTGGGGCTAGAAAACAAAAAATGAATAAATTAGATGAGATGGAAGTATGGACAGTGAGTATTCAAAAGATTATTTTCGCAAATAACTTATTTGATAATTTGCAATATAGCTTCAATCTGTGTAGGTGGGTTATTAGGCTAGTTTTGCTGCATCTCGGATTATAGGTATTGTAAGTAATGCTATTTGCTCCAATTAATGTTTAAGGCTTCATTGGTATGAGGGACGCCATCTCTTCCATTTAGTAAGGAGGGGTCAATTGACATGCTCAAGTGGGCGTGACCAGTTACGATCGTAGTACTAATATTAATCACAGTTAATTATTGTAAGATTTATTTGACACCCTAATGGTTGGTGGAAAGGGCCCTATATGACAAAGAATGTAAGTCTAAAGTCATAAATGGCCTAAACATGTTTCGAGCATGGACTATGCAAAGTGATATCTAAAACAGAATTTGTGAAATGGCAGATCTTCCGTCTGCCAATTTTGAGAAAAATGGCACAAATGCCCACAACCCCTTCCCTCTACCATTCAAAAGGAACAAAGTGTTTATGGATGCAGTTCAAGACCTAGAAAATTTTCTTAAGCTAAGGAGCTTATTGAAAACGTTGGGTTTACCGTTTAGAGTCAATCAAAGCTGAGTGGCGAAGTTTAGACTCCATTGCTCGAGCTATTGACAAAATTATCAATGATGAAGAATGAATTGAGGAAATACGATCACTGGAAAAGAAGACCAGAAAGCTTAGTGCTGACATCAATAGGGAATGAAGTGGAGACCATTTTCATACCCTGTTGAGTGATTTTCAGTGATGTTGAGCGGTGTTCAGCGATGTTGAGTGGACTTTGAGCGAATTGAAAAATGTTCCGTGGTCGACTAAACATTTCTATTGCCCTAGGCGTTGTTGCAGAGATGTTGAGAGCGTTTTATCACGTCATTCAGCAATGTTCAGTCGGCGCAAGACAAGGTCGTAGAAAACTGCTTGGGTGGACAACATGAAGGAATGGGCAGATGATGGAATGAAAGCAGCTAGACAAAGAGCAAGAAGAAGAATGCCAACGGTTTTATTTAGGACTACAAGAGGAGAGGAGGAGAAAGAATGTAAAATGAAAGTGAAAAATAAGGGAAATGCCATAAAGAAAGATTTAATCACATTTAACTTTATCTTTTCACTAATGTTTATGCACTTAATCATGAAAAAAAACAAGGATTATGACAATGCATCTGCAACAAGAGGATGTAAACATTCTTGATACACTTAGGCTCATTGAAGACGGTTGGAAACTTAAAAGACATAAGCGGATGAGAAGCACATGGATGATGAGATAAAGGGCGCCAGTGATTATACAAGTCAACTTGACGTAAATCCATTTTTGGAGTTTGAAACGAAGCAGAGAATTAGACTGCTTCCCAGAAAGATAAATGAGCCTCCTGAGGCGACAACGAAGATTGGGTGAATACGAGGAAACCTGAAAGTTTGTTTGGAAATGATAACGCTGGTAGCGTCAAGCAACTTTGCAGTCTCTTCCCACCAATTGAAAGCATTGAGAAAGACTTTTTGTTTTTGTTGTGTTACGATCAGTGGATGAGGCCTAAGCCTTAAGAAGTGCTCATGAAAACACAAATCTCATCCCAACAGTCAACACATGCTATTGTTTACTGTTTACTGCTCTTGTATCAGTTGCAAAGGACGAGCGTATCTTCATCGAATTACAAATTGTTAAGAGTTGCATATCTTCTACAATGAACGATGAAAGGTTGATTGACTTAATTTTGTAGGAAACTGAAAAAGATTGTATCAGTCTAGACAGCATTATGCAGTAATGGTCAAAGGCAATAATGTGATTGTTACGAATAAAGTGATGAGAGAATGCATCTTTTCGAAAAAAAACCATTGAAATTAATTTTTGAGCTTTGTTCTGTTTTTTTACAGATTTCTTGTTTTGTTTTCAAATGTAGTAGTTTGTTGTTGTTTTGTTCACTGTCATTTGTAAATATTTGATGATGCTCCATTCCAACCTACTTGTAAAGAGCTAGTGCGGTTTTTTTCGTGGTTTGCTGGACAAATTCTCCGTCACTCCACCCCACTCCAAACACATAACCTGAAGTGACGCCTCTGGTAAAACCGAATTTTGTGCGGTAATGAAACAAAGAAGTAAACGTTTTTATGTCATAAATTCAGGAATATAACAGCCATCAGTAGAAGTAAAAGGCATATACATAAAAGAGCATTGTGATACATGAATTCCCTTTAAACACCATTCAGTATGTAAAAGCTACACTTCAGTAGTTTTGTTTTCTCCTATCTTTCCTTTTATATCATTATTTTCAAAAGCTTGTTGAAACCATGACTGCTTATCAGTCTTTGAACGATGTCTCACTCTTTTGTCAGTGATGAACTAGTAAAAAGTTGGCCTTGGATCATTGGTAAGCATATCAGGCATATTGATAGGAATATTTTAATCGTCTACCATTGAAGACAAATATAAGCCTCTTGCTATCCGGAGGATGGGGTTTGCATTCCACCAACTTGCGCAATCACAGAGTCAGAAGCATGTTCTAAAATAAAAATAACCCATACAGAAAGCAATGTTCACAAGCTCGTATTATCGAGAGCTCAAATTGAGCAGTTAGCTAAAAAAGTTGGAAAATTGTTAAAATCACAAAAACATGTCCACAGTGATTCCAAGTGGCTCTCAATGTCTGCATTTTGCAAACTATCAAGGGTTGCCATGTCAGAAATAACTGTAAAGTTTGATTTCATTGTGGATTACAATCGTATGTTTCATCAACATAATCTACAATACGTTAATTGAGCTGGTTATCAAAACGTCTTTAATGTCATTGCAAACCCTGCACTTTGAAACTTTAATAAAGAGATAAAAACCACACCCTGCTGTAGCCTATCATCGGGATACATTTATGGCCAGTATACCAAAAGACAAGCATTTCACGCTGATGAAACCAACTGACAAAAATGGTATAGAATCGTTGAAGTATGTTGTCCTTGGCTCTGTAAAAGGACACGCTGCTAATAGTTACATGGGAGCGCTGACGACAGGACTTTCCAACACTATTAACTTTGAAAACTGTTTCAATTTGTCTAGTCTCAACTTAATCATCAAATCATAACCCCCTAAATTTACCTCTGAGAAAAAATCATATGTCCAGGGCAAAGGCTCAACTCGCGA
>JANTCA010004039.1:0-10430 GCA_024741275.1 Chironex yamaguchii | reverse complement strand
GAGAGAGAGAGAGAGAGAGAGAGGACACTGCTGCCTTAACAAGAGGATGATTTGGAATTCAACCGCAGGACATTGTCATGCTTCAAAATGCTTACCTAACTGACACTAAGCCAACACGCTGCTCATTAGATATCCGGAGAAACGTCTTAATTTGTTTCTAGTTTTTCACTATCAAAAAACACACTCTGTCTGTCTGTCTCTCTCTCTCTCTCTTGCTCTCTGTCTCTCTTTCTCTGTCTCTCTTTCTCTCTCTCTTTTTGTCTCTGTCTGTCTCTCTCTCTTTCTCTGTGTCTCTTTCTGTCTCTGTCCTTGTCTGTCTCTGTCTCTGTCTCTGCCTCTGTCTCTCTCTGAATTTATAAAACATGCATTATGTCTGTACGACTATTTTGTATACTTGATTTTTATTCTTGTCTTCTGCTTTTCCCCTGTTTCTTCTCCTGTGCTATACTTCATAAGGTAAAACTATCTTATTGTTTGTCCTTGTTTCCTGTCCTTGCAGATTTCTTTTTCTTCTCTTATTTTCGTTTATTCTGTACAATTACAAATCAGCTACTGCTGTTTAAAGTGTTCAAACGTGATGAACCTAAGGTGCCTGTTGTTCAAAATAGTCTATAATAAGTTCACCAAAGGTGTCTTCATTATTTTCTAAATTCAATGTTGAGCCATTTACTTCTTTCGTTTCGTCAACTCAATGTTGCGTATTTAATTCAAAACAATCCGAGTTTACCAGAGTTGCCTAAATTCGTTTCTCAACTCGATGTTGAGTTTCGCATTTCTGTGTTAGTTGATGTTCACACTTGTAAGGATAATGTGTATGCATTGGGAATTGAGAGAACTCTTACAGAACACTGTCTCCATTTTAATCCTTTTTGATAGTTGGTCTCTTTTGTTTTTAACTTTGGAATAAAGTTGTTTGTATTTAAAACATTCATTGCTTACATAAAATGACTTTAGCATATCGAATTTTCTGTCTATCTTTAACCCATTTCATTTTGACTTAGCTGAAAATTTCAATGGTATGTCATAAGAACGTATTTAGAAGGTGGATGTATGCAATGAATGCAATGTATCAAGATTTTCAAACTCCAATACTCCAAATTTAAGCTGGATCCGCCCCTGAAAGTCTTTGTAAAACATACTTGCTGAGTAGCGCAAATTGCCATCATGATGTCAGCAACGAGTTCTCCACACGGCAAGTCCTACCAGCAAATTTTGACGCTGCGCAACAATAACGAGCACCACCACCAGTGGCGATAAGCAGACGTCGTTACTTCAGACTTGAATATTCATAGTACCCTCTCACCAATGAACATTAAGAAGAAGCTGAATTGATAAACTACAGTTGTCAATAAGAATTTTGGACGAACAAGACACAGGATGCTGATAGGCAAAGATATTTGTGAAATATGTGACTTACCCTTATCTACATTAAGAAATAACTGGACCTAGCATTTCACAGAAAGATAAGGAGACAGTCCCGTTTTTTACTAGACAGGTAGCAACCTTGATCTAAATAAGCCAGATTTACATTGCTGTAAATGTCTATTAGTAAGTAAAACTGGGTCTATATTGGCTTAAGCTTCTTGCTGTGTAAGCGCAAAATAAGCATATAAACAAGCAAACACTTGTCGTCGTGAAAATTCTACCTTTTGATTGCAAACAAGCCTCTGCTCTCTTCAGTTAGGATGGATGCGTGCATTTTAAGAATTGCAACGTCAGATACAGCCTGAAAAATCACAGATCATCTTTAATCAACGCTTAAAATACAGTTTGGTACGGGTCGGTTATAATTGTTAAGCTCAGAACTCAGTATTGTTTAAGAATAAATTGGAACTGAATAGATCTATATGAAGTTATGTCATTAAGAAACTTCTTCATCTGCATAAGAGTTAATATCTAGTGCTTAATAGCAGTGATTACTTTACAACACCATCATAATTATCAATATTTTGCTCAGCATAACACTTTCTCTTCTTCAAATAAGTGGAAGCAATTTAGGCGAGGCAAAAGTCTCGGCATTTTAAAAAATATAATGGCATGTTGTTTTAACTTTAGGCTGCATTTTAACTTTTCTCTTCAAGATCTCAAGATGATGCTGAATGTAACTCTAAAAGCCAAAATGTTGAAAACTTGCTAGTATCATCTACAATGAAGAATAATCATTTAATCTAATTCTCCCAGCCACTGAAACAATCTAACAATTACGTGGGTAAAAAGACGACTTAGGATATATATAGTGTATATAAGGCTAAAAAATACACCATTTTTGACATTTCGATTTACTCTTCATCAGTGACGAAGATAATTTTTGTACACTGTTGGTGAGTGTTGGCTATTAGATTTTCCGTAAGACGTTTGGAATCTTTGATCTAGTGAAATAAGTAAAAAAGTAGTAATGTATATTACACTTAAAAGTTGTATTCAAAACAGTAAAGCACAGAGAAAGAAACATTTTGCTGTCAATGTCAAGCAAGTAAAGAGATCAAATATTCAGCCTAAGGCAATTTGAACTCTAAAAGCATGAAATGGCCAATTTAAATTACCTTTAAGTTCGACTACATCATCATTGTTCTTGCCATAATAATGATCAAATTTACTTGAATGCATTTTTTCTGTGTAAGGATACCTTCCGTGAAATTTCGTCGACATTTTCTTTTAACTGCAAGCATGTTCCTATTATTAAAAGTAATTGAAGTAGGTTTGTTTTTATCTCAGTGATGAAAATTAATTTGTCTTCGTCCTAGGAAAAAAAACTCTCGTTGCAATACCATTTGAAACGTTTGAACAATCATTTTGTGGTACAAAATTTTCATGGCATTATCAACAGGTTGTTGTAGGTGGTACTCTAGTAAGTTTGATCTAGGTTTATCAAACTTAACATTAGGGTGGAATGCTCGTTTATGGCTAATATGACTGAAAATGAGCCGGAAACATGCGGGAGCATTGATTACAGGAACTGGTAGTCAGTGCAGGTGGTAGGTGGCTTTGGCTTTTGTTATTGGCAGCCTCTTTTATTCTTGTTCTTTTGAAATGATTAGATCCATAGTGAACTATCCTCCTCCACAACGGACTATTCTGGGCGATAATTTCTCAGGTATTGATTCCAATTTTGGTCTTCTTGAGCGTCTGCTTGATTTGATCCTTGTAGTGTTTGCGGGGACATCCATGAGGACGTTTTCCAGTTTAACAAGTTCACTGAAAAGGATCCGTCAGGGGAGTCGACTCGCACTCATTCTCTTGACATGGCCTGAACATCGTAGTCAGTGTTTCCATGCTCGCAATCCCAGCTCCTTTGAGTATGGCGTTCTTATTAACGTAGTCATCCCAATGAACATGGAAGATCTGGCGAAGCTTCTTTTGATAAAATTGTTCGAGTTTCTTTAAATTGCGACAGTACAGGGTTCATGCTTTACAATCATACAGAAGGATCGAGACAACAACTGCGTGGTAGACCATATTTTTCGCGATATGGTTCAAGTTTTTGTTCAGGAAGACGCAGGAGGTGAGTCTTCGAAGAGCAGCATGGCTGGCTCTCTGTTGGTTTTCGACGTCTTTAGAATTTGTACATTGAACTGAAAGAAATCTTCCCGTGTAAGGAAAGTGCTCGACACACTCAATGTCCTTCCCAGCAATGGTGATGTTAAAATCTTGAAGAGCTGACTGGATGGAGGCTGGGCCAGGATTTGAAATTTTCTAGTTGGCAGCTAAGGTTGCTTGTAATTCATAGCTAAAGGCAGAAAACCAGTCACAAGAGGTAAAGATTTGCACGTTCCTGCTTCTGTAGTGTTGACTGGCACCATGCTCGACCAACCGCAGGGAGAAATGAAAGACTCTGCCTTTGTTGAATATCTCTGTGTACCGTAGAATAGATTCTGACATACAGTATCAATCAAGTTACGAGAATGTTTAGTCACATATTTTTCTCCAGCTGGACAAATCCAAAATGTCTGTGGAAATGCACAGCTTGTTGCTTTTTTTGTTACTTGATGTTTATGAGTACTTACTCTTCTGCGAAATGTTGGAAATGAAAACAGCTGGAGAGGACATTCTTAGTTATGTCAATGAAGAAAAGAAGCCAAACACATAAGCATTTCTGCTTGTAATTACTTTTTGGATACATTACTATGACTTAAGAAAAAACAATCACAATCTCTATTACATAAAAGTTACAAGTACCTTTTATAGGGCTAGAGTGGCTGGTGGATGCTTTCTGAATAATAACTAGACCCAAAAATAGCACTTGTTGAAAGCACCCCTGTAGTGGAATTAACTCACATGCATCAGTGAATCTTTGGTGGCTGCGGTAAAGCAGGGGTGACAATTTGCTAATGATGCATTTCTGGCATTGGTCTGCTTTAACTTTGCAGTAAACAATAAACACTTTAATATATAAAAGAACGACCACATAAATAACTGAAAAAGGAATGAAGAGCACAAAAGGTCAGTAAAAAACGAATAGACAAAACTACATTATGCACGTACACATAATCCTGCACTACACAAATCACATCCATAAAATAATCACTGCTAAAAGAGAAAACACAAAGTTTAGCGTAAAAAAATGAACGGAAAAATATATTTTATGCAGTGAACAGTCAACACCTATTTCAGAAACTAATCTTTGAGGTACTATATGTCAGTGGTGTCCAGATGACGTTTGGCACATCCCAAGTCACATTGGTTTGGGTGTGTGCCGGACAAGATCAATCAGAACTAGGGCAGAAAGCTTTGGAGCTGTACTATACTTTGCTTCCACATAATTATGCGAGGCCTCCTTTTCTGTAATGACTGTAATCAAAACAAAGCAAAGAAGCAGACTGTCACAAAGTATAGTTAAATTACAGCAGTTACGTTTCCGCCACCAGGACTGACAAAGATTGTCAGTAACTCACTCACAGGCTCAAATATCTTAATAAAATTGAAATGAAAAAACCAATCCATTCAATGTAATAAGACATTTTAGTGCCAACAAGTTTTAACTTTAAGGTGTTTTATTAAGTTATATCCTTAATGTTAAGTCAACAATTAATTTTCTGTGCATAATTAGGTTACTGATTACTGATTTCATTAAAATGACAAAAAGACACTTTACGTTCATTGGTATTTTAACGTGCATACATCTTTACTTTTAATAATCAATTCTGATTTTGTTATCTTTAGGATGCATATATTTCAACAGAAATCATTTTTGTACACATTTATGTAATAAGTCATTGATGACACAGTTTTCTGTTTTACGTCTTTCTCATCAAAAGACATTTTGGTTTAGCATTCGGTATTTGGCCGAAACATATTAGACAGAGGGTACATCACGATAAACTGGTTGGGAGTAACTGCATTAGACAATGCACTTTTAATATTGCGCTACATTTATGATACACTCTATACTCTCAGGTCAGGATTTGTGCTGCTATCACAAAGATTATCATGTCCAAGTTCTTAATACAAAAACCAACTTCACAATGACAGCGCCAAGTCATAATAACATTACGATTTTCATACTATCAGTGTCATTTTTACACTTCTAGTGCCATTTTCATACTGCAAGTGCTGCTTTCCTATTGCAAGTGCTACTTTCTTATTGCAAGTGCTACTTTCCTACTGCTTGGGTTATTTTCCTACTGCCAGTGCTATTTTCATATTGCCAGAGCTATTTTCTTACAAAAGGAGCTATTTCCCTATTGCAAGTGCTAGTTTTCTACTACCAGCAATATTTTCAAACTTGCAGTGGTACCTTCATTCTGCTTGGGTTTTTTTATACTGCTTGTGCCTTTTTCCTACTTCCAGTGCCTTTTTCCTGCTTCCAGTGCTATTTTCATACTGCCAATTATATACTTATACTCGCAATACTATTTTCTTACTGCTTATGTTATTTTTATACTGCTTGAGTGGTTTGCTTACTGTCAGCGTTATTTGCATACCCATAGTGTTACTTTAATACTTCTTATGTTACTTCAAACTACCAGTGCTACTTTCATACTGCCTGGAGTATTTTTATACTAATTTTGCTATTCTCAAACTGTCAGTGCTATTTTCCTACTGCCAATGTTTCTTTTTATCACTTGCATACTTGCAGTACTATGTTCATATTGCTTAAGTATTTTTCTTACTGCTTGTGTTATTTTCCTACTACCAGTGCCAAACTTATACTGTCCGTGCTACTTTCCAATTGGAAATGCTATTTTAATACTGCCAGTTTTCCTTTTTATACATTTTGTATATTTTTCTTACTGCCAGTGCCAGGTTTAAACTGCCAGTACTATTTTCCTACTATCAGTGATACTTCAAATGTCATTTTGCTATGGCTAGTGCTATTTTTGTATTTCAAGTCCTATTTTCCTGCTGCCAGTGCCAATTTTAAACTGCCCGTGCTATTATCCCATTGCAAGTGCTATTTTCGTAGTGCCAGTTCCATTTTCCTAGTGTTAGTGCTATTGGCACACTTTCATTGCTATTTTCATACTGCTAGTGCTATTTTTCTACTGTCATTGCTATTTTGATAGTGCAGTGCCATTTTTATGCTGCCAGTGCTATTTTCCTATTGTCAGTGCTATTTTCCTATTGTCAGTGCTGTTTTCCTATTGTCAGTGCTATTTTCCTATTGTCAGTGCTATTTTCCTATTGTCAGTGCTATTTTCCTATTGTCAGTGCTATTTTCCTATTGTCAGTGCTATGTTCCTACTCCCATTGCTATTTTCATGCTGCCAGTGGTATTTTCATACTATTTGTGTTCTTTTTATACTGCCAGTGCCCTTTTTCCACCGCAACTGCTATTTTCATGCTGCAAGTGTTATATTCCTACTGCCATTGCTACTTTCCTACCGCCAGTACCATTTTTATGCTGCCAGTTTTATTTCTCTCTTGCCATTGCTATTTTCCCATTGCAGGTGCTATTTTTATATTGCTTGTTTTATTTTCTACTGTCAATGCTATTTTCGGACTACCAATGCTATTTTCGTACTGGCAGCGTTTCGTTCGTGTGGTCAGTGCTCTTTTCGTTCGTAGATGCTATTTTCGTGTAGATAGTGCAGCTTTCATTTTTCCTGTATCTGTTTCCCTTGCAATTTGTCTAAGCCTTTCAATGGTTTCTGCTCTGTATGTATGACAACTTGAATCGTGCAGCTTGTGATAACTAACAAGACAAAAAGCAAGCGGAGCACTGTGAGACTAGTTTTCCCTCTTTCTAAAACAGATACTCAATAAGACAAAGCCAAGATTAAAATGACATCAGATTTATATAGCATTTGAAATTGAGGATAGTCGGAGACCGATCACAAGAGAAAAAAAACAGTGCTTAAGTTATAACAAAACAAGCATTATAACGGAGCTCAGAAGATACCAAAGATTTAATAGGATTAGACCATAGAAGTTGAGACTATACATCAGACGTCAGACACTGAGACCAAGAGCCGGTTGAACGCTGCACGACTGGCGTTCATAAAGTACATGTAGACATGTACGATTCCTCTTGACGTTAATGTATCATGGCTTCTCATGACTATGTTTCATATTTGAAGGACTTTTAATACAGTCATAGGCAACGAGCGGCAACCTACTGTCCGACAAACAAATTTTAGTTAGAATTTTAGTTCCCTGTTAAGGTTGCTAGTTTCGACAGCCCAATGCTTATCATGAAACCGTTTCATGTAACACAAGGCCACTTATCAAAATAATTATGTTTGTTATATTCTAACCCCCCCCCCTTCCCCCAAAAATATTTCTCAAGGACATCTTGGAGTAAGAAACTGGACGTCCTTCTAAGGTTCCACTATATACTCTCAATGCATTAACAAATGTATATATAGTGTATAATTTCCAGGTTCGAGGATGATAGAAATTCAAATATCCGGAAAAAGAACGCCCTTTAGTGATATGCTTCCATATACTTCACCAAAACCTCTCTTCTAACACCATACCGTCACTTCGACCCCATTACAGGACCCGGTATTTGTCCCGTTAGTGGTACAAAGGCATAAAAATATTTGGCACTCCTTCAAAAACACTTGCCAACACTTACTCTAAGGGTAAAGATAAATAAGAACATTCGTTCTGAAGTGTTTGCCCTTCCTGAGAACACTTAATCCCCTCAGGAATTACACTTCCTGAGGGGATTAAGTGATAATTTATCAGTTGAGAAATTTCAACTGGAATATGACCAACTAAATGTACGCCAATTCCATCGCGGTCATGTTGCATGGCCTCTTTCCGATCTTCCTTATTACACAACAGTTCTCATACTTTGGGGGACAACGTTGCCTTATGTATATGATGTCCCCTTATTGGAGCTGTAAATTTCACTCCGTAATTCATATCGAAATGTACTGGTAAGCGTCTGGCCATTTTATAATTAGCAGGAAGAAACTACTTTATCAAATCAATCGTAGAGATTATAGACTTACATATCTAAAAGGTTTTCATGTTATGAAAAGAAAAAATTTTTGAAAATTTTAAAGTTGCATGTCTCAGATAATTTTATAAGCCCACTCTTCAGACAACCCAAATCCAAAAATATAAATAATAATTCGAGGATTTATAGTAATACGGTCTTAAGGGCAAATGCCTTAGTGTAGACCTTTTGATATTTGTACAAGTTTGCAGGGTTGCGTCAGCTGTCTTAAAGTGAGATTGAACGAACTAATTTTTCTCATCAGATTTAGAGAAGCTAAGAGTTCAATCCCAGAGAATATGGGTAGACATATCACCCTAGTTCACTCCGTTTTTTGCTCATGTGTATGTAGAAGTAGGAAGCACAAGGCGTCAGGTCGAGTCGCAAGTCATGCTCAGCGTCAGAAGCTCACAGTTGTAAAATGTGTTGCAATATAGGTGGTTGTTATACCGAGGAATCGACATGTATCTCAGCATTAAACTGTAAATTCTTTTGATCGAGGACAAACATAGCTTGTCACAGACTACAATGTGGATGCATTCAGGTCACTACTGCTTTGGATCTTACTATTGAAGTAGATATAACTACTTCAAAGTTTTAATCTCTCATGAACTGACTACAAAATAGACTGTACTGAACATTAAGTCATTTACAAAAGACTATTTCATCTCACCATGTAAGCACAAGCACTCTGGGACCAGATCCATGTGAATTAGATGAAGGATAAGATCTGATAAAAGTATAGTGGAGTTTCTGATTCCAAATGACTTTCTATCAAAGTGAACAAACCGGTATGAGGACGTAAGATTGATCACCTTATTACCCAAGCGTGTTTTATGTAACACACATTTACAACATTAGGAAACGCAGCTCAGTTAAACAGGAAAATCCAGGGGCTTATCTTTATGGACTTTTTGTCACCAAGCCCATTAAACTTTTTCTTACTGATTCTATTGAGCTTTTCTGTAAATTTAATGGACCGTCATTTTAAACTGGGGAGAATGCTAACCCGCTCCTTCTTTTCATGCAAAAGCCGCACGCCAACACGTACGCTTAGTTCAACATGCTAGTAATCATAAACTCAAATTATTTTTGGAACTTTTTGTACTCGTGTTTAATCAAAGCATATTACATAGCAAATTAATCAATTCATTCTAATTCTTCAGGTCTCAATATGGCGGCACAAGGTGTTTATGCATTTTGAATAATTTATTATTCGATCCAGTCTCCCACTTAAGATCACTGGTCTTTCTGTCACTAGTGTATCCCATTAACATTGGAGGAGAAATTAGTTATGGGTGCGGCTGCTTTCAAAATGAGACTTCACTCAACCTGCATTTATGTATATCTTGGCGAATACAACGACAAGTAATTTGCTCTCTCTATCTAACACGGAGAGACGGTAAATTATTCATTCGGCTCGGACTTAAGATCACTGGCAGAGATATAAAGAGATATTGTTTTAAGCTCAGCGTTTCCTTGACTAGTAAATTGAATAGAATAGGGACCTTTCTTATTTCTCAGGATCTCGCTGTACTTAACTTCCCTACACCAAAAGAAACTGATTTAGGATGACTCATAAACAACACCACAACTTAAAGCGCTTGAAAAAATTTAGGTGTGTCTTTCTACTAAAAAGTCTAATGACTTTCAAAAACATTTTGAGGCCAATTAAGCTTTAAATCATACTTTATAGAAATGATTTGCAAAATTGTGTGCCACAACATTTCAGCATGAAATTTATGAATAAAACGTAGTTTACAATAAGAGCAAGTTCCAGTAAAAAATAAAGCTATGTCACATCACGCTTTAAGCAATGTAAAAAAACGGATATCAGGCTGGAAGATAAAAGGAGTAATGACTAAAAGCTGCAATTAAACATACCGATATACTTAATAGATTTGTCTGTCCAGTTGTCTGTATACATATGCTTTGAATAGATTTTATCAGTCTATCTATCTATCTAACTATCTATCTCTCCATCTATCTATCTATCTATCTATCTATCTATCTATCTATCTATCTATCTATCTATCTATCTATC
>JANTCA010004038.1:0-10431 GCA_024741275.1 Chironex yamaguchii | reverse complement strand
GGCTTCGACTTGGGCAAACCAAATGGTGGGATCGGAGGGCCAGAATGGAGGAAGTTTTAAACTGACAGTGGATACAGTGGGTGCACTTGAAGAAGAAGGGACTGATTTGTCAGGGTTAGCCATATTTAAAACGGTAATAGTAAAAGTTCCTTGTAAGGAGAACGTGAGATGACCAACATACGACGCAGGGAACAATGAAGTCCACAATCAACAAAAAACATGACGAAAAGTCGTGAGCAGTGTGGCAGACGAACTGTGAAGGATCAAATTCCTGATGATTAAAGCAAATACAGAGATTCTGAATAACCACGAAGTGCGATGCAAAACTATAGTTCTGAGTCGTGGTCACCAATTATAGGATTACTTGATGTTCAAAATAAAACTATATTTATAATAATAACGTACAGAATTGACTCACCAACGACATGACAACTTCGCGGAAGTTGGAGTTTGTGTGATTTCTATCTTCAGAATCAAAAAAGAGAGTGACTTAAGGAACCAAAAATAAATACTTTTTCAAGGAAATTCTGAACCTACGCAAATGATGCAAATGACGCACCTAGTTCCTGCGTCAGCAAACATTTCCACAGGGAAACGAGTCACTACAGCATGGTCTTATCTAACTACCTATTGTACTTCATTTGCAAAATATGCCGACTTTGAATTTGCTCCCTTAAAAGAGTCTTTTCTATTACTAAAATATGATTTTAAATCGAAATGATATATAACACGTATGTCCAGAGATCCTTATTAGCCTGGCAATTTACTCCAGTTGTATTGTGAAAGATCAGTTGGAAACTTAATTCTCCGTTGGCAGCGCCTGGTTCCCCCAGTGCTGGATGGCTTTGGCAGAACAAACACATCTTCCCTTCCATGCGTATACAGTTCCGCATCATCTGGCATTGAGAAAGAAAAGTATTTGGAGCTATCTTTTGTAGGAAGACGTTTCATAATTTTTTATTTTAATTCATAATTTTTTTGTCAGCAGTTAATTTCTTTGGCTTCCTCATTGATGCCTGCTCTGCAATTTCCAGACGTCTGTAAGTATCCTTGTTCACTGTGGCTTTCTTCCACCTTTTCTATTCCTGGGTGCTGCTCTAGTAAATGGAGAAACATCTTCTGGTGAAAGGAGGGAAACTGGGGGCCTATCAGTTGCTGAACCTGGTCTTGTATGATGTGGCACTTCCTGAGAATCAGAGGCACTGGATCTCAATGTGCTTGGCTCAAGCAGATCGTTGTTTTCAAAAGCAGTTGCACTGGGACTGTTTATAGTTTCTGGCATGGCTTGATCTGGGTTGGTCAGAGGATGATCTGTCACATCACAGGGGAGGAACTGATCATCCATGAAGATGTTCCTGTCAAGAGGATAGATGCCACTTACCCTGAACCCTGACTGAATGTTGACAGGAGTCATGGCATGAGGAAATTCTTTCCCAACTAAGGCAGGAATGTCATAGATCATCATTGTTTTCCCCTTGTTTTCTCTCATCCCTGCATCTACAGCAGTGTTATAATGTGTTTTTAAAGGACCAAAGACAGTTCTATCAAGGGGTTGCATCTTGTGAGAACAATGAGGTGGAAATGAGAGCAATACATTACCATTATCTCTAGCATAGTCAATTGCTTCCAGGGTAACATGGCTTTCATGATTGTCCAAAATCATAAGCACTTTATTTTGTGGAGTGCAGTTTACTTGTGCAACAAAATGTCTCAGAAATGTAAGGAAAGCTCCTGTCATCCATCCAGATGGATGTGCAACACCAATGGAACTTGTAGGTGCTCCATGCAGAACGTGGTCCCTGAAATGAACACAAGGAAACACAAACATGGGAGGCACTGTCCCAGTAGCACTAACAGCACAGCAAATGGTCACTAACTGTCCGCGCTCTGCAGATACAACTGAACCAACTTGTTTACAGCCAGTTTCAGCCTGGTCTTTCCTGGTCTTTGGACAGTTGTACATCCACTTTCATCCAGGTTCCAGATCTTATCAGGAGTGAATGCATACTTGTCAAGAACAGCTTCATAGTTGTTAAAGAAAAATGTCTCATTATGATGGTTAAAATCTGTTGCTCAGCCAAGAGAAGTCGCTTCTGGGGCCCGAAGTGATATGTTCTTGTGCTTTTTTAAGAAAAATGTCATCCAATCCTTTCCAGCCATTTCATTTTCCATCCAAGATTGTGGAAGATTTAATGATAGTCGACTGGCATATTGAAAAGCCAACTTTGTAACCTCCTTTGTGCCAAGGCCAAAGTATAGCTTGGATGCCTTGAGGAGATATTGTACAAATAGAGTCTCATGTTGTGGTGCAAAAACTACACATCTCTTGGCATACCCATAGTTTTCCAGTTTCACGTTAATGACTTCATTGTCTGCTGTTTGTTTGTCTTTAAGTTTTAAAGAGAGTGTCATGAAGAATACGAAATTATTTTGCCACAGTACGACATGGTCTTTTTTCAACAAGAACTTCATGAACAGCACGCTCCATTACATCTTTAGGGGTGTTCCCATGGTCTGTTTTTCTCTTGTAATTGCACATCTTTCTCTGAAAGGAAAAGTAAACGGTAGTATTTGTTATTCTGGATACAATTTAACCCTGCTTTAGTTAAAATCCCTTAAAAATAAGCCATCAAGTTTTCAATTATATTAGATTTTCGCCGGGGGCAGGTTGGAACACTGTTCCCCATTCAGCCTGTTCTAACCTGCCCCTTTCATAGTTTTTGCTAAAACATGCAATATACACAACACAAGTTATCTTTTCGGAATCTTTTATGTTACATTCTAACTAGGTATCTTTAAGGAATCAATTGGTAATAGGGTTCATTTTTGGCTACTGCCATTAGTTGAGTAAAATTAAACATTTCTGTTATGCAAAAAATTTACATAAAGATGCAAAAATCAAGCAAACCTTTATGAAAACTTTGCTCGTTCCTACACAATGCTGAATTCAATATGGTGAAAACAGATCTTTCTCATGATCTGGTAAACCGGTCTGGGGTGCGTATGCACTGAAAACTATTCTATTTCTATTCTTTCCACTGAGATAACATTTTCCTCAAAGGCTTTCTCCAACACCAACACCACCAGAAGAACTTGTACTTGGTGTCTTTGCCACTGATCAGCCTGGTAGATGCACTTGACTAGAGCATATCCCACACACTCCCTCTGAGTAGACTGCCAGTTGGTCCAGGACTGCTTATTGGGTATTCACAGCTGACCTCCATATCTGAAGGCAGTTCCTCTATCTGCCACCTGAGGGCCCGGTGGATAGGAGATGGTCACTCCCAATATCCACAGTAACATTACAAATTGAGCTTTATTGCCCCTTATGGTTTTTTGACCAAGCTATGTGATTATATAAACCACCTAGTTTTAGAGGTAAGGCACGTGATTGTAAAGCACAGGAAATGCAAGAAAACAAGTGTATCAACCTACAATAGGATGTGCAAACAAAATACCAATTAAAAGTTACAATTAAGCGTATCGAATGCGCCAGAGAAAAATTTATGTGTAGGCCTGCGCCTGTACATCTATCATTTTGCGTATAAATTCTTTAATTCTACATTGATCACCATAAGGCATAATGTTTATAAATTTCTTAATTACTTAAAATAGGATGAAATCTACTTATGCTTAAACAGGATGAGCTTCTCAAACCGTTTACGTAACTTGGTTCCACAAATCCTGTCAGTAGTCTCTTTTTCTAAATGAAACAGTCTGATTTTGCAGTATGCGTGCGAAATATTCTTTATTAGTATAAACAAGTGATTGTCTATAACTGAGGTTTCAAGCATATGAGCATTCAGTTCTTGGAAAAGAGTTGACAAGTTTAGATCTATCGATACAGCCTTTGAAATTGCATCAGGAATGCCTGAAACATGAGGGAGGTGTCCATTGGTTCTGTTCAACATTCTTTGGAACCGGTTTTTTTCAGTTTCTTCACAAAAAATTACTACACTTTTGGGTGGTTTTAACAATCCTCCTCTGTCTTTGAGTGCAAGAAATGGAGAGGCTGGTGCATACCTCTTGGATCCAAGTGCTTTGCAACATGTTGAACAAAAACTTTTCCTGTCATCCATACCTCCATACCTGCAACAAATATATGAAATTGCAGCCTTTTTATATTCATATAATTTGGATATGCTTGGCATGCAAAAATCGTGCTCAAAATTCGAAGACATTTGTCTGTCCAGTAAATCGTACTTTCCCATTACCGTTGTTTCTCAAATTGATGTATCTTGTCCATTCGTTAAGCAGGTATCCCCAACTACATAAAGGATGTCAGTTGGATCTTGACTTTGACAGTTTCCATTGTTCCCCTCAATACTACTCCTCATTAACAGCCTTTTGTAATTTGCTGTAAATTGTTGAGTGGTTGGGTTATTATTAAAACCACCTGCTGAACATATTACACTGAGGAATAATTCGAGATGATCCTGACTGAATTTGTATGTTATGATACACTTCAGTGGTGCATTTTATGTTTCCAACAAATTGGCAAACCAATTCTGTGTACTGCGAATGGTCCCTAAGAAGCCAATGAACCCGTTATTCCTTCTGTAATCATACATGAGTTTGCCTGCTGTGTCTTTATGAAGAGAAATGTAGGTATATGCGTGGTCGAGAAAAGGTTACCAGCTGTGTTTGTTTGGGATCCTGAGGGCTGACTTATACCCATAACCAAGTGGATTTCTTCAATTTAAAACATCAGTTGATCAAACAAATGAATAAACTTAACAGTTGCCTCTGAACCCTGAAACTGTGGGATTATTCTGCAATACACAATAGCATCAGCTACACTGGTGGCACTGAATGTTTGGGCAGCAAGTTTGACTTTCATTGGCTGTTGTTTCCATTTAATATGATTTGCTTTTATTTTGTTACCCAGTCTTAGTCCTTTGGTATCTTGTAGTTTATGCAAGTTTTTAATACATTTCCAATATATCCTTTTACCACAACCATCAACAATTACACCACCATCTCCAAGAGTGTTTTGCCCTAATTTTAACATATGGCAAACATCAAAAAAAAAAGTGAACTTTTTTCTCTGGCTGAATAGGATGTGGAAAGAAAGGTATCGAATTGTAAACATTGAATGAAGCACCAAGCTCAGAAGACATAGCAAAATGACAAGAAGGACCATCAAAAGGAACAGATACTACTTCTGCCCCTGTATCCCACAATCACTGCAGACACAAGATTTGCTCTTTCAATACCCCTTCAACCTATCAACAAAGAAATAGCCACAAGGAAGCTTCCAGGAGCCGTTGACACAAACAACCGTAAAAACAAGAACATCTTTGGCAACAGGAATAGAATCAACATCTTGTACTTCATTTTCCAAATCTACGTACCCTGTGAACTGAAAACACCTGTTTTCTTATGGCCATTTCATCCAACATTAAGGCGCAAACAATATTATTTCCAGTCATTCTTGCTGCTTCGACCTTAGCCTTTATCGCAGCAAATGCGGGTTGAGTAAAACCTGGTTCAGCTGGAATTTTTGCAAATCCTGAAATCAAATCCTTCTTTTTTTAGTGTTTTATTAGCCCTTTTAATAATGCTTCTTTTGACTTCAATCTTCTTGATTTCTGAGGTTGAGGTTTTAATTTCCTCTTCAGTTTCAGGATGTGTTCATTACTTTTATTTGATTGATCTTTAAGAGTCCTTGGAGATTTGTTAATACCATATGAGTGATCCCTTTGGAAAGCTTTCCGTATTTCTGTGTTTGGGTGTGGTTTAGAATCATTGGCTGGGGTACAGTTTATGTTGTTCTCTGTTACCATCCTATTTCTTGTACATGGTTGCCTTCGTTTTTTATGAGGAGCCTAAAATAGATACACTGTTTAAAAACCCTGAGCTATTGTTAAATATATTTCTTAACAAAGTAAAACACACAGTTATCATTGTAACAATGGATTTCAGGGTTCAACTGGCCTCTCCTAGGTCCTGTCTGTGTTAAAGGCAACCCTAGAAGAACACTTCCTGCCCCTACTCCTGATAAATAGATCAATGAAACAATAGGGTTGCACCTTAAATAGACTTCCATGCTCTCTGTGTGCATATGTTTTACTGATATCCAAAACATATTTTTAAAAATACTTTTTAGCAAAGTTCTATTTCAACATGTTCATTTACAGTCTAGTTTTCCTATTGACATGAAACTTTACCTGCTTTAAGTGTTTTGGAAACGTTTTAATCTAGTAGGTACTGCATTTATTTTCAATTCCACATTATTTGCAGATCGATCAGTCATTTCCTCTTTAAAATGGTCTGAACAAATTGTTGAATATTTATTTGCGTGGAGTCCAGTTCTCGCGTCTTATGCTTTGTCTTTCCCTCACCCATGTCTTTACTTTCTCAGTGCCACTTGGAAACCGGTCAAAAAATGAAAATACTTTAAGAATCGAGTCCTTTAACGTATGCTTAAAATGTAATTTTTGATATTGATATTGATAAAGTACAAAGGAAGAAGGACTTTCTAAATCTCTCGATGAAAGCAGTAAGCCACGGCTATTTTCACATGCAAGCTGAGAAACCACACAGGCAAGTTATATCGTATGCACATTTAGTTTATAGTCTGGTTAGTTTGTTATTGTTCCGGGCTTCCGAAGGGATGAACTTTTTAATGGGACAAATTTAAAAATGGTATCGTCAATTGTAGGTTAATTTTGTGTATAGAATAAATAAAGACTGACACATATTGTTGGGGTACTGACGATATCATCATTGTCATACTAAGTCCAAAATATCCATTTCAAAACTCTTTGACTTACTAGTTTTCAAAAGTTCGCGGAAATTTTCGTTTTCCCTTCGATTCTTCATCTGAATTTCCGTCACTGTCACTTCTTACTATTACACAATCTAATTTGCTTTTACTACAACCAAAAGCGCAACACTGTTCCGCGATTTGCCATTACTCTCTATTAAACGTTTGGTTTTCCCGGCAAAAATGGGTCACAATTGTCATGGCGTCGTTAGCCATTCTTTGGGCTCAAAGGAATTATTGTTTAAGATATGCTGAAGTTGGAGTATCTAGTAGCATTGGCTTTCTTATTCAAAGATCAGGTAACTTTGCTTAGGCTTGTAAAACACAAAGTCATTTGTGACAATAGGAGGTATAACTTAACTATTAATCAAGGCAGTGGCCCTATGACTTTGGTTACAATATAGCACTAACTTTGCAAAGTTGCAGCTCTGACAGACATTAACTTGCTGTAATAGACAAGGTCATCTATGTACTATTTATATAAAGGAAGGAAGCACAGAGAGAGGGAGATCAGATAAAAATTGCTTGCTGATTGCATTCAATAAGCTTTGTATATCATAATTTCTACATGGGAAGCGAGGGACTGCAATTGGTCAAAACTGGTGAAAAAATACATAAATTATAGGTGCTCCTAACGATGTTTACATAAAAAAGGCTTTAACTGAAATGAGAAGGGAGCAGCATTATTTTAAAAACATTTCTTCATACTGCCATCTGTTACCTGAACTGCAAACTAAAGTAGCAACAAATAACAGTTCTTGCTCGAGTTTGTGTGGAAACATTTTCCTCTCAATTACAAAAAAGTCGTCCAAGGGTGGTCTTTTGTACATCCAATATCTGAATGTGCCCTCCACAGTAAACATGAAATCCCCGTGACTGTTCTTTATTCTGACGTACCATCCCTGGCCAAGATCATTATTCAAGGTGCGGTTGTCTTTGACCTCGAAAACTTCTCTACCTCTAATTTTTCGAGGTGGAACAACACCAGAAAACAAGTTGTTGAAGACGTCTTCGTCAACACGCAGTTCTAGTCGAGTTGCTGGATCTTGTCTGCGAATACATTTTAAACTTCGCTTTATTTCTAGACCCAGTCGCTGGCAAAAAATGTTCCCTCTATCCAAAAGACGTATTCTAAAGTAAACATTCTGTCTAATGACACGCTTGTCGTTGTGTGGTGATAAAGCCACTTTATTGATTTGTTCTGTAAACAAATCATGTTTATTACTATTTATCACATTTATTTGACGAGATTGTTTGTTTTGAGTGAACAAACGTTTTATAGTCGTCAAAAGTAATATCCCTTTTGACAACACTCCTCTTCACTCCCTTACATTTCTTCTCTTGGCTCTCTCCCATCTTATAAGCATCCAGCAAATTCAATAATTTGTTGTCCTCCAGCTTCATCCTTAAACATACCTTATTTAACCTGGATGGGTTTGTGGATAATTGCTCCTATCGAACCTAACACAGTGACATCATTAACCCACAACATCAATATATAACACAGAAGATAACACAATAGATAACACAACGCAACTAAACTGATTCAAATACTATTCTGTTGAAATGCTGTTGAAAGTGAAACAAGTCAAACAATAAACAAGTCCATTCAAAATAAAATAAACAGCGCACTTTTGATCGCCTTTGTGGAAAATTTTCATTATACGACGAACAACGGGGGAATTGCAATTACCGATCACTTGGTCTGGTATAATTGACTCAGTTTTTCATGGTCATCATTGTGCGTACTGCCAGAAGAATCACCAATAGCATCAGTGATTATCACATCCAAATCAGCTATCTTTATTGAAAGTGAGAACTTCTAAACCAAATCACCGACCGTTGTTTCTCGTGCTAATGTTTTAGGGATGCGTGGAGCCTTATCTTGAGCACCATCAGTTTCCATCAGTAGCAACGGCTTATGCTTGGCCAGCTTTAATGATGATTTATGGGATAAACTTGTGTTTACGGCCAACGTCAAAATCATGATCCATGAGCTTCACTTTGTAATCCAAGTGCATCATCAACAGTGGTTTGAGGTTTGCTGCAGTAGTACCCAACAGAAATGTAACTTATTGTCCGTTTGATATGAATAAAGTAACACTGGGTTCAAACAACTTGCCAATTTTAAAAGTCATTGATATACAATTTTGTGAACATTCTGTTTGCATTTTTCTTTTGGAGAGTGTTTTGTAGTGGTAAAGGTTTAACTGGAATTGTGGAAATGTAATGTTTCTGTGTCACGGTAGGAGATGAAGGTACAAACCACTCCTGCTCAGATTGAATGCAATCTTCTTCAACTCCTTGTGAAGGGCATCCAAAGTTGCTACACTACAAAGACATTCCGCTCTTTGACGACCATTGGCTTCAGTCAAATTTTGGATGATTTTTATAATTGCTTATAATAGCTCTGGTTGGTCAACTTCGACAGAAAGTCTTCCAATTTTGTTGCAGCTGAATTTTTTAAGTACATTTAATGCTTCAGGACTGCTCTTACACACTATAGATTCAGTCTTTTGGATGTTGCCTTCGTTTTTTTTTATGGATTGATTCGGCAATATGCCTGAAAAGATAAAACAAAATTCGATTTAGATAGCGATAACGGGCCTTGTAGCTGCGTCCTTCATGGGCAGCCATAGAAATCGTTGTTTCATGTTGACATTGCACTTCGACGTCAAGAACCATGTGGTGGAGGGGAGGTGCTTTGATCACGTGATCTGAACATCCACCAATCACTGGAAAGGAAATGTCACTGTGGTGTTGTCATAGAGTTAGGAATAGTAGACACTAGAGTGAGTACCAGGCTTCTGAAAGTGAAGCTCTTGAGCGCCATCTTGTTGAAGGTAGCAGTTCAGGTTTGCTGTTGGAGCAAACGAATAGGTATTAGGGTTTTAAAGTGTATGATTTGACTATCTTTTTAATGCTGCTTTGAATAATCAGAATCAAGCCAGTCGTTATGCTGATTGTCGATGATCTAAGTTCTGTCTATAGTAAGTGCATATAGGCTATGTATCCATCTATTGTTATCTCATGTTCAGATTCCCATTAAGATTTGAGGCTACAAGCACAGTCTATCTGGCGGCAATTATGTGCAAGCTGTTAGAAATGCATTTAAGGCTGACTGCATCTCTAAATTATGCTCAATTAACCAGTAAACCTGTATACGCCACAGTAATGTGTAACTTTTCTCATTTTTAAACTCTCAGTTTTATTAAAATGAAAGCACCTGAAATGAACTATTGAAATATCTCCATTGATTTCTGAATAGTACGGTTTTGGTCATTTTGTGTCGAATGGATGTGTGACGTTTTGTGTACAATAACTCTGGTATAGAATTTGGCATATGTTTGCAGTCTTAACTGTACATATCGTTTTGCCGTTTCTTTTACTATTTGCATGGCATGTGAGTCTTCACATCCTGGGTCATCAGATAATCCATGACAACACACTAAAGTTGTGTTGGCCCACATAAATTTGTTGGCAAATTCTGCTTTTTGCTGAAATTTTCTTTGTGTTGCCTAAAACACTAACCTGAAACAGTTTCTCACACACCTGCACAACTTTGGAGGATTCTGTTATTGAAGGCGCAGCAACGACGTGGTAAAAGATACAAGATTGCCGTAAAACGATCAAAATGGTGTTTAAAATGAACTGTGGGCAAC